>JAQQZZ010046924.1:0-10210 GCA_030265115.1 Mopalia vespertina | reverse complement strand
GGCAAAAACTGTCGCCGACGGAAAATCTCTTGCAATTAGTCGCCGACGGAGAATCGCTCGTGTGCGGCAGGCTTTAATGCCTACGAACTGTTTCTTAAACTTATTTTCTTGGATTTATCAAGCTTGTAATTTGGAAAATCGAGGAATATTTCATTTCTACACTTCATTGGGAATGTATGGTATAAACTTTTGCACATTTTTCATATACACTTTTCATACATATCCCCAAAAACGGGATAATCAGCTCAAAAATGGCTCAGTGATACCCGAGCTGCAATCTCCGCATGAAATCTCAATGTAGGTCCGCGATTTACGTTGAGTGGACCAGCCCGCTGGGTCATAATCCAGGACCATTTTGAATGTAGTAAAACAGCGTAAATTGTGCGGTCGTAGCCAGAAAAATTACAGCTATATAAATACACCGGGACTATGCTATGATGTCATGCAGCTGATCATCCAATCGACCTTTTTAAAGATACTTACAACTTTAATTATTCTTTGTGGCGTAAAACACTAATCAATCCATTAAATCACACATTTTCAATTTTTTTAAAGCAGCTGGATTTTTTGTACCTAAAAGAAGTGCGCCGTCTCGTGACTGTCTGGTAAGATAGTGACGGCGCAGGTTTATCCCAACGTTCCCAGTCTGCGTTGAAAATGCTAGATGGTACTGGATGGTTACACAATTGGTACACCGTTGGATTTAGTGATATGACATACCTCGCGATACACCCTAGATATGCCTGATCACCTCGTACAAGCGGTCTCTACGCAGACTGAAACACCTGGAGCTCCTGTTCTATCCCTTAGATGTAAAGAAGAGAACAGAGAAAGGATAACTATTGCCAGTAGATTCTGACTCCTACAAAGTGCTTAGTTGATAGATGTGTATACCCTGTTACTTCAATAACCCAGGCTTTTACATTTTTTTCAGACGGTTGAACAAAACACTGTACTACACTTGTAATCAAACTTTAATCGTTATCTGTGGGCCAACCTCTGGGTGGCAATTCTAAATGCTATAAAGGAAAACTCAGTATTGAGTTAATATGAATGAACTTTCACTGAATACACATTTATGATCAATCTATCCATGATTAAACAATGGGATAGGCTTACAGGTTCAAAGCATGTGTTAAAACACGTGGGATATCAAACACTTTTGGGAGAACATATAACCTAACCAATAGCAAGAACATAACCAGTAGCAGATATAAACATTACTGCACAAAATAAAACAGGGCTCGAGCATTGTTTGGAACAGAGTTATTTGAACAACTGAAGTGGAAACAAAACATGCAACGTAAGGACCGAGATTTTTTTATCACAGATAAAGGAAAATAACTTTCCACTTTTGTTTTTTTTTTATAATCATTGTTAACCAAAATATCTGCATTTTAAATTTCACAATACACTACGGAAAAGATATACTTATTGAAGAAGTTTAAATAGTCATCCTGACCGATCCACCGACTGTCCCAATAACTGGGAAATTATTGAAGCATAGATTGACCGTAATATTATATAGATATTCCAATACAAATAGGTAAATAAATATGATAAGCCAAACTATAGACGAAAAATATTTACGAATGAATTCAAGCATGCACATATATATAGTAATCCTCAACTTAAACTGTACGGGGAGAAAACAAATCGTGTCGAAATTATTAAAATTCTAACACCGTTGGGAAAATCCTCCCTATAAGTCATCAAAAGCTAAAGTAGAAAATCTAATAAAATCAATTCTAATACCATTCCGAAACAGACCTCTTCCAACTGAAACTTATCCGTCTGGTAATAGGGAAGTTGGTGTACTGAATAACGCTTTGATCCAAACTTCACCATCCATGACAATTGGTTGAGGAGGATGGTAACAACAAAGTCAGGCGTATATGTACATCCCTGAAGGACAACGGAAAGTACAATATGTATACAGATTATCATATGAGAAGAATAACAGGAGAAATATAAGGCACAATAACTATTGCACCGGTAGATTTAATAATTTAGATGAGTTATTTACAAACTATTTAGAAATGTTACAAGTTTCGTTTACATGACAAAACATAAATGTTAAGGCAAGTGTTTTATAATTTTATATAGTTGCATTGTCATATTTGTTTTACTTAGTATTCCAAATTAAGAACTAATTTGTCATTTTGCATACAACATAAATCGGGAAATCTTCCCCATAACTCACGAAAAACTAAAATAGTCTAAAAAAGCTATTCGTATACGATTTCTAACTGAATAAATGGAATGTTAAAAAGAAGCAAAATCAATTTTCTCTCTGTGAAATGTAATCTGATTGCGTAAACCCTTAGATATTTTATACATCATGGCGACGTAGTCAAAGTTTCTTAAGCGGATAGGTGTGTGTCATAAAATCTAATTTTTATGAATCATTGTAAATTATTGAAATTGACAGAATTTGGAACACAATATTTACAATTGTTAGATCCAAATTAGAACTATATCATATATATTGACATATTTAAAAAGTTTTAACACTTATGTATGATCATTTTCAGTTCTTTTCATTTCTCTTTTTGATGTTCACGGCCAAGGGTGCTACTGATTAGAGTTGTCTTAAATTATGGATAAAAAATAAATCCATTATAAACCTGTTCACGCCACAGCGTAGGTGAAATACCGCTGAATGTGACGTAAAACACTAATCAATCCGACACGTCGTCCTCATCTGGTTAGCTGTTGCCTTAGGGTGAAGGTAAACGAAGATTCTGGTTCATATCTACCCCCACGTCAATGGAGAATCAGGCAGCAGCTGAGTAGTTAATTATGGAGCACCGGTTGGTTGAATGTAGAAGGGAGTTGCAATTTGAGAATGGCACGCTGGTGCAATCTTTACGGATGTGCAGCGCCCTATAGTCCGTTGCACAGGGGGCCCTCCCCCAGTTGTCTACCGCACCGAAAAGGAACCAATTTGTGTCGTATACGGAAGCCGTTCGAAAGCTCCAGGGGAGATTGTCAAACGGACCTCTGGGACACCCGCTTTGATGTCAGTCGATTGACTAGTAAGAAAAGTCTGTGATTCTACCGTGCCCAATGGAGATAAGAATTTGGCAAGCTTGGCGATCGTATCCCCTCGAGGCGCATCCTCCAAATGTAGACGGACGGTACGCTGGAAACGTCTAGCCCTGACATGGCTAGGGCTGGAGACATAATCTCCCTGGAATCGACAGATTCAGGCCTCAAAAATAAGTTTGAAAAAGGTTTCACCCAGACCGGCGGAACTTACCCGCATGGTAACAGGGCAGCCGGTCTACTTACTATCTGCGGTACGCTTTGATCAAGGCAAGAGACGACATTTTGGTATCGCTTCTCGGACTTTTGACTAAGACCAGTCATTGCCCACATGGATAACCCCTAGACAGACATACTTTGCCAGAAACTTATATTATATAACATGAATGGTTGGGCCTGCGCATAAAATATATGTACCTATGTGATAAACAATCAAATACGGGGCGGTGCAGGGACGATGTGTGAGCTACAACATGAAGCTTACTCGTTTCTTCACGGACGAGAGAAATGCTTTCAAAATAGCATCGGAAATAAATGTCTATAAATATTAACTAAATTATTTTTTTTACTTAAAGAAATAAGAGTTTGTGAACCTTAGAGGCCCAAATAAGGGTTACTTCCTTGTTTGTCGATATCTGTGTTCAGGCAACATATGAAATCCCACACTAAAATAAGCGGTCGGTTTCCAATAAATGTATATTGACGAAACTTTTTCTGTCCCCACCGTTGATGTGGACGGTTTCGGGAACAACATCGGAGCGGGAGACTCGTCAATCAAAATAAATTTCAAGCAGAACGGAAGCCGCTGCCGCATAATTTAAGGTCTGGTGGCAATGATCCGGGTTGTGGTAAACGAATTGCATTTAGAAACATGCTACTTCCTTGTCCAAAAACTGATCATCGCAGACACCATACTGCCTTCAGTGGTCAGCAGGACTGGGAAATATCCTATTTGGCCGGTGTGGGTTAACTGCTCGAACTCCTTTGGTGAGAGCTCCATACGGACAACTCTGGCTATTTACTCACGTTGAGAGATAGTCTTTAACGGCATCCTCCGCCACAACGTTAGGGAGCCAGTGGACCCTCACAGTTATCCTCTTCTTCAAAAAGGTGGAAAGTTTACATTGCAAACAAAGCTCTTGTTTGATATTCAAGTTTAAGTACAAGTTTATTTTCGATGGAAACGAGGCTGGGAAATGTTCCCCAAATATCAGAACAAAACAATAGAAGATAAACGAACAAAATCAATTTTAAGTATTTTACGTACTGAAATAACATGCTTTTAAAATATCGTTTGGAACTGAATGATTTTCTGCGGTATTTACACTCGTGTCTGCGTAACCGAATCGTAATTTATGTTGGGCAATAAAAACAATAAACATAGTTACACGATTTAATTGAAGATTTAGCAAAAAAGGTTAAATAAGACTACATGGCTGTCGATAGAAACCGAACAGTTAAGTAAGGTACAAAGGAGATGGTCAGATTGGGCCATAATACAGGAACATTTAAGGAAAAGGTGTGAGGTGGACTCAGGCGTCCGTCTGCACGAGTTACATTTGTTATGAATAACCCCCTTTAGATATTAAAACTAAAACCCGTATATAAAACTCTGTTTCAACAAAAGGTCTCTTATATTGTTTGCTAGTATTTTGTCGGATATGTTTCTCCGTACAATGTCAAAATTAACTGGAGGAAACCAGGATAATACTTTGGGTTGACAAAAACTTCTGGACAAATATAGAATAAACGAAAATTGTGGAGCAATCAAGGATATGAACGGCGGAAATCCCGAAATCAATCCAACACAAGTTTACAAAAAGAGGGACGAATATTAGAATGTGGTACCCAAGGGGAATCAAATTGCGGTTTACGGTTTCTTTAAGGAAGGCCAGCCCAATATACCACAAAGTGGCACCATACAGGGAACTCCGGTGTATCCTGTAAAGAATAAGCCTTTTAACGTGCATTAAATAAAAACAAATTCCAACGTATATTTACCATGCCGCACCCGCCGGCGTCAAAGGGGGTATAAAGAACATTGCTACATTCGTGGGAGCTACCCCATACAAAAGAAAAAACACATTTGTCAAATTTATTAACGAAATTATCCGGTAAAGAGAGCACTTGGCCAACATACCACAACTTAGATTATAACAAGGAATGAGTTCATACGGATTTGCTACGAAATGCTAAACCTTTCCATAAATGAATTACTGAAGAGACCTGGTCAAAAAAAGGTATCCAATTAACATCATACAAAAGAAAAGGATGAACTGAAGAAAACTTAAAACCTATCTTTTTCGTTGGGACACAACAGAGTTGGTCCATCTGCCCAGCCATACATCTTTTGTGTTTAACACATTTAGTTTGGACCAGGAGGCCGAATGAGAATAATTACATAAATTTAAAACGGATACACTAGAACTAATGGGAAATGTAACATGATCAACATAGGCTGATAAGTTAGAAGATAAAACAGTGCCAGGCAATATGAACTAATTTGAAGACATAACGGTACATAAACTATTGCATAAAACTTTAGAAATAATTTTGTAATCCACGTTTAATAAAGAAAAAGGGTCTTTACATATAAGTTTAATGTAGAAGAACGCTGGGAGGTGTAAAGTTCCCCTTTTCGGAAACAAAAATTGAAATATCTAACTAAGGCAGGGCCAATGGCGTCAAAAAATTAATAATAACTCGTTGGTGAGGCCATCTGGACACGGATAGGAGAAGTCCTTCATACCTTCAATGGCCCGGAGGACCTCTTCCCCAGTAAACTGTATTTCGAGGGCCTCCCTTTCGGAGTCCGTCAAAGTAGGGAGCATTATATTAAATCATCCATGTTATCAGCGCTGAAAGCTTCTGCAGAATAAAAATTATGACATGCATCTAAAATTCTATTAACATGGTGATTGTAAACTCATAGAGAGGAAATATCTTTTTTGGAAGCGTTTGATTTTGTTAAACTAAAAACGTAACCAGATTGATTGATTATCAAAATTAAAGTCTTAAATATAAATGCCTGAATTAAATGAAGTAAGAAGCTTGTTAAGGTCGTTTTTAACTTGGGATAGCTTAGATAAATCAGAAGAATTTGAATCAAAATGAGAAAATGGAGTTTAACAAAATTTTAATATTGCCTCTTTATTGAAGCTGAATGAGAAATAATAAGAGATTTGATGTCAGGCTTGAATTCCTCCCACCACCGGTGATCGGGATCAGCAACCTCAATAAAATGGAAAACAAATCCAATAAATGATTTTTGAGTAAATCATCGGAAAATAATGAAGTATTGGTGTGTCAGTGGCCAGGGCCGCAAACGGTTTGCCTCTGCATTTATCGATTGAGCATTGAAAATACAATTGCGGTCACCGCCAAAAATAATAGGACTACTTAAAGAAAACTATAGAAACAAAGAATCGAAAAACAACGCTCTCTCCGCTGGGCGGTCGGGAGCATAAACACAAATCAGACGCATTTTAAAAGAATTTGAAGAAACATTACAACCTATAACCCTCCCATCATTATCTTTGTAAACTGAATCGATCGAAACCTGCAACTTAGGATTAAACAAAATGCCTACCCCCGCTGGAAAAAAAACCCATTCACTAGTGTAAGCTTTCTCATCAAATTCAGAACATGAATGTGTTTCGTGAAGGAAAATGATATCAATGTTTTTAACAGAAAGGTAAATAACTATTTGTTTTTCCTTTTAATTGGGTCGCAGAGACCGTTACAATTAAGAGTATGTATATTCATAGACGTTAAAATTATATAAATACATTGATATGAGTAAAGCACATATGATATGACCGGCAGCGGCCTACAATAGGATTGTCCGTTTCTTAATGTTCAAATTTGGGGATCTGGCAAAAAGAGTATGCATTGGTTAACGTTATTTTGTGGGCCATGGCTTAGTGGTAGCGTGTGGGTCCCTAATCAATCAATCAATCAATCAATCAATCGACGTACCGTTCACGCGATCGAGTCCGTCTGTCGACCATCAGATATATGAGCGAGTCATACGTTGTGGCTCCGGTGGGAGTGCTTTTTATCAGGTTTCTTATCAGTGAAATGCCCTTGAGTACGACGTTAAACCCCAATCAAACTAACAAACGAAAATCGTTATTTTGTATGTGAATTGATAGTACTCACTTAGTGGGGGTCTTGCCTTGCCGACTTGTCGCTGGGGAAGTTCTTCGCTTTCTCAGTTCCTTGGTGTCCTTGTCTGCTGACCCAAAGACAGAAAAGTCGAAAGTTGTGTCACTGGTTGACGGTGGATGAAAAACTTCGGGTTTTTGCTTTACTGCCAAGGGTGCAGTCTGCTTGAAATTTATCTTTATATAAAGAACTTTGTATAAGAGAGTGATTATTTGTTCACGCCACAGCGTAGCTGAATATGGCTTAAACACCAATCAATCAATCTTTAAGGAGGCCTCTCCTTGGGCTGGTGGAACCAGTGGTGGAGGCATTGGTGACGGGTGCCCCGTATCTTCACTCTGTGGACCTGGTGAATTTGGCGCTGAAGAAAGGTTCTGTTCCTCCACGTCCAATGCAAGAGGAACGGCTAGCTCGGAGGCGTAAGTTCCCCCGGAAACAGCTATTCTTCAGGTGTTTCAAGGAGCCGCACTTCCCACACGCAACTGCTTCGCACTATTTGTGCCTGTGACCATAACGCGAACAACACAGACACAACGTTGGATGACCTGACACTGTGAGTAGTAATGGAAAACTGCCAATCGCCGACGTGTTAGGTAGTCGTTCGTAACTCGGGTACAACATAGTCCGTATTACCTCCCTCGCCACAGTTCTGATGCTTGTGTCATGGTGCACCGATAAATTCTGTGCGGTAGCGTCTCCGAAGTGGCTGGAAAATTCCTCAACTGCTTCTTCCGAAACGACATATAGGAGCCAATGTACACGGACGTGCCGCCTGATGAACTGCCTGGAGTAAATTGGTCTAGAAGAGCATCTTTAGGAAGGTCGTGTCGAAACGTACAATACATATCTTTGCTTCTTCGTAGCTGGCCAACTGCTTCTATGTCGTGGCTTAAAATGTCAAAGTTTAAGAATTCCACAAGCAGGAGTATCACAAAATGTTATTTTTAGTTTCCTGTTTAAGTATACCACTCATGGATCCCTCGTTACCTGCTCCTGCTAGATACCGCAGTGGAGGTTTCACCCGTGTTGGCCCCTGTGGGTCGGCCATTTAACACCAGCAGGCCCTGCAGAATACTCCCCCGGCTTCCTCGGTTGATCATAAGAGGCAGTCTGTTGGCCGTGTGTTGCATCTCGTGTCGACGGAGGATGAGATCCTGGTGATTGAGAGCAAATTGGCTGGCAAAAGGGTGCCACATAGTCAGGTTGCCCTAACACATCATTTTGGCTCAATATTCTCCAATACGGGTGGTCAGATTGGCCCTGCAATGATTATTTATTAATTCAATCGTAATTAATACAATCCAAATTGAACAAAAGTAAAATTATATAAATAGACTATTCCATCCTACCTTAATTTTAAGATCATTGCAGAAGGCGCTGGCTCATGGGTCAATTAAGTGGGAAACAACAACATATATTTGTTGGTTCTGCTGAGGAACAATTCCCCCCTCAACGGAGCAGAATGTTTATTTCGTTTCCTATTTAAGTAGACCACCCATCGAACCCTCGTTACCTGTCCCTGCTGGTCACCGCAGGGGGGGGGGAGGGGGTCTCGCCCTTATTGGCACTCTGTGGACGACATGGGTGGTGAAACTTACTACACCCTATAATGGCAACCCAACTTCACCTTACAAACATAGGGAGAAAAAAAAGTGGCAGAAATTAATTTAAACGAAAAGAGACAGGAAAATTGGTCCTTACAGGATGAGGGTGGATACCTTCATTAACAACATTAAAAATCAAACGTTTCAGTTTGAACAGCCAATTAATGTTGAAACATTTGAGAGGACTAGGCCCCTGTCTCCAAAACCATCAACTAGTAGGTCCCTTGAGTCTGAATAAGTTGCTGTTGAGAAGCGGTTCGGTGCTTTGGAAGGGATGGGGCTAGATATCAGGCCTCCTCCCGGTAGATCTCGCGGTCGCAAAGCCTCCTCTTGCCACGACACAACAATATGGGGCAATCCTTTGGAGGATAGCCCTAAGGCGAGTGAATCCAGGAGCAGCTCTCCACCCAAACGAAGGAAGTCAAAGAGCTCTGCTGGATCACCCATTCGTCTCCCTACATAATGGATTCCATAATACAATGGAATTGTCGACGTCTGAAGACTAATATGACTGAGCTAAGTCTGCTAGTTCAGTCATATAATCCATCAGCTATATGCCTTCAAGAAAGTCACTGTGACGAAGATAAAATCACTCTCAAAAACTTTGCCCTTTAGAGCACATATTCCGATGATATGGAGTTACTGGTGGCTCCTCCATCTTCATCAACACAAGCCACAGTCCTGTGGCTCTTGACACTAAGTAACAGGCTGTGGCCGTTCGTGTTTCTTGCTAGAATTGTCACTATGTTCTATTAATGTTCCACCAAACTGTACTTTCAGTTCACAAACTTCACAATTTAATACGTATAGGCCACAGTCACCTCACAAAAAGCACCTTGATAATGACAAATCAGAACTGAATTGTGAGGTTTGTGGCTGTGTATACGACATCAAGCACATATTGGTTGACTGTGTTAGGCAACAGTTCTACACAGTCCCCTCTATGAAGGACTAGTTTGACAACATTGCTGGCGATGTTGTTATTAAGTTCCTTAAACGGATCGGTGTGTATCATAAAATTAAAATTTTTATGAATCATTGTAAATAAGTAAAATTGACAGAATTTTAAACACAATATTTACAATTTTTAGATCCAAATTTGAACAATTTAATATATTGACGGACATTAAAAAATTTTAAAAAGTTTGTATGTCTTATTCAGTTCATATTTATTTTTATTTTTGATGTTTACGGCCTAGGGTGTTAATGACCGATATAAAAAATTTATGTAAATAAATTGTTAATATGTTCACGCAACAGCGTTGCTGAAATACCGCTGAATGTGGCGTAAAACACTAATCAATCAATGACAACTTAATAGAACAACTTCCAGCACCTTTTATTTTGTTAGGGGATTTCAACGCCCACAACCCTTTGTGGGGTAGTGATTC
>JAQQZZ010046913.1:0-10210 GCA_030265115.1 Mopalia vespertina | reverse complement strand
CCCAGCCCTCCGGCACACACTCAAGTGAGTGGCCAGTTGTTTTTGAACTTGGAAAACGGTTGATTAACGATCCATTACTGTTGTAATACGTAATGACTGTGTTGGATTTTGTACTATTTTCGGGTCTTGTACAAATTTTTGTCCGGCGGGGTGGGAAGGGACTGTTGGGGGTATATTATATTTGATACGAGTTTCGGGAAAAATGGCTTCCACCATTCTCGGAACAGAGTCGAACTGCTCCTGATGCTGCAGGTCAAATTTAACTGCTGACGATCATACAAATGTCTATAAGTACTGATGTCAACCAAAAAGAAATCGCAAACACATATACTGTTTATTGAGGAAACCCCAAGATATAAAATGAATAATTGGAGACATATTACTCTTTTATGCATCATTCCGCGGTTAAAAATTGTTGAGTTGTTTTATCGTTTATAATAACATAGTAGTTATAAGAAAGGGACTCATTAATAAAAACTATATCCTTCGTTAATACGCTATAATTAGGGATGGATTTTGTGCGATGACGTGTCCTATGAATCTCACAGTGTATTAACACTGATATATGCATGGAATAAATGACAATTATCTCGGATTTGTAACACGATATCTACCCAATCTATAGTATTAACTAACACATAAAGATAAGGCTGGTTTCAGAGAGATATTTAACAAGGACTGAGGGAAAGATCAGTATTTATCTACAAACATTTGGTTCCGCGTTTCTCACCTATTTATGAGCGCACTTTGCAAAAGAACGACGCAAAAGGAAGATCAAAGCCATTTGCTAAAAACATACCACAAACATTAATAAATACAAAACGAACAGTTAATACGAGACATGATCCCATCTACATTAAATAGATGCAAATCGTTCAAATAAACCGATTTATAGTGTCCTGGCGTATTTTTCCATCTTCATTGTTAGAAATTATTGATCAAATGAAAATCCTGTTGGATACTTCATTTTATCGTCCGATCACCGGTTTCCGAACAATTATTTATTTTCGCTTGTCTTTCTGTAATTTTTTGCTACAGAATGAAATAAAAAATTTAAGAACAGTATTTCGTCAATAACAACATTTCCAGACACCGGTCTACAGGCTAATTAAGGCGCGTTTACAACAGTGACGTGATAAAAAAAAAAGTTCGGAATATAATTAACATGCGCTAATATAGTGGGCGAGTCTCGATTTACTATGAGGTACCAAATATACGCCTTGATGCAGAGTTCTATATCTCTGATAGTCTATCATACAATATACACGTATATAATATACGCCAGAATATGCGGTTACTTTACACTTGTTATTAACGTCCTTACCATCGTATATTATATGTCACATGTAGGCCGTTACGAATGCTAAATTACTGTCTTTAATGTTACAGGCGACACGCGAGAGCAGGAAACCCGATCCTATAAATGTGTATAAAATTTAGCTTAATTGGTTCAATATTACGAAACGACTCATGTTATAATGTCACTTACACATTTATAGCCTGATTTATGTTAGTTGTATATAAAATCACCGGACCACAAACTAGATTTACTCTAAGCTGAAGATTTGTGGCAAATACGAGACACATAGAAATACAAAAAATAACGAGTTTGAGTTCGTTTTTGTTTCCAATTCCAAAGTCTAATACATTTGACTAGAATTTGAGACAACATCTAAATAAATAAATTGAATGTTTGCAGTTTTATATGTTAAATGTATCATAATTATGGTATATATATGCTATAGATTTTCAACATATTCGTTGCCAATGAGGATTTCATTGATTGATTGATTAAAAATGTCGGTATCTTTCAGAATATGCATGTACGAACATTGAAACGCAATTCCCAGGTTCCTTTTTGTTAATGTTGTAGTTTTAGTCGTTTTAAAAAATGTAGGATTTATTTCCGTTTCAAGATTTTTTTATCCTGTTCATACCTATTCTGGTCTGCCGTCGTGGCTCAGAGGTTAGCGTTATTCGATGTACCTCTAAAATGGGTTCGAGTAGATCCCAGAAAAATCTAGGAGTCACACGATGTGACTGCAGTAATTGTGGTGGTAGTTTTTGCGACGTTTCCGTCCGGATTTTCACATTTCTCAAGTAAGACAGAGTAAGAAGTAAACCATTCGTTATCATATAGTTGAAATACTCTTGAGTAAGATAATAAACCCTATAATACAAACATTCCTATCTGACTGAAGAAGCTATCAATATAAAATAACTCATATTTTGTATGGAATGCCATACTGGTTATGGTCAATGCTTTAGGTTAACCCTAAAATTCGAGGATTAAATTTACTCCGGTTTGTAAATAGTAATTGCCCATTTCAGATATAGTTCTTCTTTGGATAACGTGGAATTCCTATCTCACTAAAGAAACTATCAATATAGAATAGCTACAGTTTATGTGGAATGGCATAACGGGAAAGAGTTAAGGTGTATGATTTTGAAGGACTGTGGCTTGTAAATTAAATATTTCATGTAGCAGACTAGTGAAAATGTTGCCCATTTGATGTAATGTATGTTATTCATTGATTTTTATTTGTGCGATATTAATAAAACGTTCTATTTTCACGAGAAGGCAGCAAATTAATAATTTTCAGTAAGCCCAAGCAGCGTAACGAAGAACACACTGAGCATTGTTGTCAGTGTGAAGATCCAGATGGTCTACCTTAATGGTCTTCTTTGGGAAGGTAATGTCTATGGTCACGCAGTTATCGTCCTGAAGTGCTCTTAATGACAGCTGTTTCATTCTGACAGCTATACATTTACTCTCCCACATGAGTATTTCTGGAAGTCGACTTGATTTCACGAGATAAATCCGGCCGATAGATCATTCGAAACACTTATTACTGAAACCACGGGATGTTTTAGATATATCATTCAAAGTCACTGTATGTTGTTGTGGTAGTAGCAGTATTCAATTGCTCGGTTTTATCTCTTTGGAGAAAGCAAGTAAGGGGATCATGTTATATACCCCGCAAAAGTCAATCTAATGGAGTCGTTTCTTCTTGCAGATATTATTGAATGTGGTTTGGTATAACGACTGACCAGTTTATAAAATCGCAGTGTTATTTGGAGGATTGCCATAAACTCTACGTATATAAACTGACTTTCAGTGGTTATAGTTGTAGATAGACCCATCACATGACTCCTTGGGAAGCAATATATAAACTCTTGGAAAAATGTTAAAGCATCCTGTTGTTGCTACAGTAATAAAAGGGAAAATTATTATAGGCGTTTTCTTACATTTGGAATAATAATAATAATTTATATTTAGTAAATGTAATTATTTATGTATTTCTTTCAAGGTTATCTAGCAAGTTCTGAATTCTGGTCTGAAGCCGGACAGAACACTGTCAGGAAATAGTAATTAACGTGGGATGTTTTGACGACGGCCCCCCGTAGTGGGGTCGGAGAGTTTTAGACATCGACAGGCCTTGTGAAATATACTCCCCCGGCTTCCTCAGTTGATCGGCGAGAAAGGGGCCGCCTGTTTGCCGAGGGTTGCGTCCCGTTTCGAAGGTGAATTAGATTATCGTGAATGATGGGCAACTTGGCTGATAAAAGTTTGTCATATAGCCATGTTGCTCTAACACGTCACTGGCTCAATATTCTCCTAGACGGGTGGTCAGATTGGCACGATCTGATAAATTGGCTGGTCACGTCGACCTCTGCACTAATTGATTCCATCGTAATTAATACAGAATGCAATTGGAATAAACAGAAAATTATATAAAACGGTTATTTCTTCTTACCTTTTTTAGAAAAAAAACTATTTTTTTTTAGATCATAGCAGAAAGCGGTGGCTCATGGGTCAATTGAAAATAACACCCTCAGTACCTGCCCGCCCCCCCCCCCCTTCCCCCAAATAAATTCTGGTAAAATGAAAAGTTATTGGGAATTATTTAAATTATAAAGAAAAAGAAAATTATTGTTATAATCAGTGAGACCGAAGGTGCGATCTTGTGTAAAGCACCAGACGTCAACAGTTAACGTACTCAATTTAAAAACAATTTTAGAGCTTGCAATAAAAGTCTCGCCACATAGATCTCTTGATATTAGTAAGGGTATTATCCGAGACAGAGCCAACGATCTTCCTGATCTATCAGAATATTAAGAGATTTGCACCGAGTTCGGTGATCAAGGGGTAACTAGAGTTAAGCGATTTACAACAAAAAGAGATGACAACATCATAAAGTTAAGTACATACTTAATTACTTTTGAGCCAGTTTCAGCCCCAGACTCGATCTACATTAGTCCTTACACCTTCAACTCCAACCCAACAAGGTGATTTCAGTGTCAGAAATTTGGACATGGTAAGACTCAGTGTAGAGGTGGTCTGGTAGGCCTATGCTTTCGATGCTCTGGAGACGGTCATGAGGGCTTCGAGTGCAACAGGACTGTTAAACACTTTAACTGCAATGGTGCCCAAATGGCCTCCTCCAAAAATTGCAGTTATTCAAGTAAATTCACGTAAATAGGTAAAAAAAAAACGTTTGTTTCTCTGTCTCGGTAATCATGGTTCATCCGAGTCTTATGCCAATGTCAGTAAGAATGTGTCTTTGTCTGTTGGTACACATGCTTTCCTTACGTGGCCAACTGGAGATGATCGCCCTTACGTTGTAAGCATGAATACTAGTCAAACAAAAACTGCCACATCAACACAGACTGTAATACATACTAAACCACAGTCCCCTCAGTCCTTAGCCATCGGACTAAGGTCTATTTGAGCATACGTTTTTTCAATCTTGAACATTTCAGTTTCCTCGGAAACGTGGAATCATTTTGAAAAAAACGTTATTTGAGTTTGGTTCACAATTTGAGATGGTATATAATTTGACAAGGACTTCGTTTTTTGTTACCTCTTTAAACTATCTGATACGTAAATGTTCTGAAAGATTTATATTTATTTTCAAAACATCAGTGCGTTTCAGCTTCATCGTATATTACTATGACGTAACACTATTAAGGCATGTTTGATATATTAGTTTTTGGTTGGATAATAATGTTTACTCTTGTAACCTCGTGTGTTTTTTCAACTGGCTGTGGAACGACACCAAGTGAATTATTCTTTTTCATAGACGATTGCCGTGTTTTATCGATTTGTAAGAGAATAATATAACAGGGAGACATTACAAGTCTGTGTCGGTTCTAAATGCATGGTAGTAAACTTTGTAAGACGGCTCTTGTCGTAATACTTGAGTGTTAATATCAGGCCTTACCCAATTGGTAGCATCCTTGTCGCGAGTGGATGGGCCTTGTAAACCACTGGTTTCTTTCGTGTAGACAGTTTCGTTATAGTCATAGTACTGTTTCCCCGGTAAAGAGGGATAGGAAGAAAATTGTCACACAATAACCACTAAATAATTCAAGAATTAACCGCTACAAGCGGAAGAATAATGCTCATTATTTACGGTTTCACTCAGTCAGTTGAAACCTTCTTCTTTGCTCAGTAATAACACTGTGCTGCTTCGACAATGGCGTCAGCTTTTTAACTACAAACAGAATAAGGCATGAGTTACATTCCAAAGTGGCTAGGGGGCTCGTGCTGAATCCAACAACGGCAGAAACTGTTTTTTGACGAAAATAAAGCATTAAAAACATCACAAGTTATGATATAATAGGCACAAACACACACATCGGTCGTTTGTCTTGTAGGTACATGTAATTAAATCAATAATCTTATCAAGCGTTGAAAGGTAATTTTTTGGAAAGAAATTTTTTAAAAGATTATACCTGACAATAAACTCTTGAATACGAGTATTCATTTTAAAATTTCGAGACATACAACGCATTGAGCTGGTCGAATTCGGTACATTCTGGCACATAAAAGCGCCCTTTGTTATGCTTAGTTGCATAGTTTGTGGCCGGTTTAATGGTTATATGACGAGAGATTATACAAAACTATATATTCAATCTTACTTAATGTAGTAGAAAATCGAGAGAAAAGCTCTAAAGAATTACCGTCGCGATAACCGAGGAACTCCCTTAAATGCATGATATCAACTGGAAGCTATAAATGGAGCGGTAAGCCTACATTAAATGAGGCTCAATGGCGGCGCGCCCAGCCTATGTTGACATTTGAAACTGTATAAAAGCATCTGGAACGAAGACAATAATTGTTATGTTGTGCAAGTTTGCAACGGATGTTTGTTTTTATGTCATCGTTTCTAAACTTACATATAAATTCTGGAAACGTGGAACACACAGAATTGGAAACTGTCTTTATAATAATATTGTAGGCTGGTTTCATTATCCACCCCCCACCCCTCAAAAAATAAATAATAATAGCTGTAAGTTTGATTTAGTTTAACGCCGTACTTAAGGTTATTTCACTCACATGACGGCGTGCCAGCCCAATGGGTGAAGGAAATCACCCCCAACACCATTGGCAAAAACAAAAACAACACATGACAAATACAGAACACTGACAGGAAAATACAAAGACTTCACAAACATATCGGCTTCCTATTCCTCTTTAGCTCAAAAACCACCAGGGCAACAGAAAGCTCCCTCCCATCACCCCCATTAAATAATAGCAATATATTTCTTGTGAATAGGGAATCAACAAGGGCGTCAAGTTGGCGAGCTCATAAAACCTCCCTGCTATCAATAAATAGCCCGGCTTAACTGTACAGAGCTGGACGTTCGTGATACTGAATCTAAATTACAGATTTATGTCATTTTCTATCTATTTACTATCGATTGTGTGTAAAGCCTCATGCAGACTTTGTTTAGACATGGTCGAATATAGGTTATGCTTGCGTAACGTATTTTTAATCCCAAAATCAAAAAGCGACTAACACTTTGTTTGAAATGTTGATGGTGTTATTTGCTTTGTGACTTACAGCAAAAACAGTATTTAGTGTTAAAATGTCATTACGTTTCAAACATTTCTTACTATAATTTTGACGCTGTACTAAAGGGGTGGTTCTTTCTGCGACCTTATTGACAGTTTACTACCTGTGGCTAAGCGTAGCTACTATAAATATACACATACAGAAACATACAAACAAACAAAACTGTAACTTCAGATGTTTCTATACATCTAAGCATTTCAGCGGGATTCTTATAGAACACCGATAATTTATACATTGATATTTGCGGCCTGTGGCGTCTTAAATCCAATGACAAAGGGAAGTCGATAAATTGGACAAACTATCTTACGTTTGAGAAAAGCTCTCGAAGACAATTGTCTGAATAGATTTTAATCTCGAGTTATTGTCCGCAACCTACATAGAGAGAAGACACCAACATATAGTAATATAGAAAAGGGACATACTATGCTTGTATAGTTTTATTTATTTATTTATTTCTTTATTACAACCAGGAAAGACACACAGGTGTGTAACGCCTATATAAAGTTACCCCCATATAGGCTATACATGGGCCTTAAATTAATATTTCAAAAACTTTTGTTAGACCCACATGGTCATGTAAGTTTGGTTCACTTCTACTTGACTTCCGGGCATAACGGTGAAACTGTGTCGCTATACGTTTTGAATGACAGTTTTTCATAGCAGTTTATACTGTTTTGCCTTAATAGGGGCCCAGTTGTTGTATACTGGACGGGAGAATTGGCATCTTTTTATCATTCTGTTAATGTTCTAACTAAATCAGCAAAAGTGAGAAGTTTGTAAACTTTCGAAGAATGTTGCCATCGTACAGACCTGGCCTTTTTAAATTTAAAAATACTTTTTTCTCGTTTTTTCCTAAAACTAAAAGCAATGCAAAATGAATGTACGACGTTAAACGGGCAAACAGACAGACAGATGGAAAGAAAGACACACTGCCACGTAAACAGACAGACACAGACAGACGTACAAACAGACAAGAAGAAGAAGACAAACTATCAAAGAAAACAAAACAGACACACACAAACACAAATCAAAAAAGCAAATAAAGCAAAGAAAAGAAATCAATTGTAGAGACATAGAAATGTGACAAGATATCAAAGAAAACGAAACTGACGTAGACAAAAAAAATATCAAAATATTTTAAAAAGCTAAACAGACGTAAAGACAAAACTAATAAATATCCTGTGCAATGAGATTAGTATTGTTATACATAACGTACAACTCACTAGTAGAATAAAACGGCGAATTATATCATTTTATTGTATTAAACAAAAGGAATCGTTAAAACCGCCTTAAATATGTCAGAACCAATATGCTTAACAAAGAATCCATTCTCTAATGCTGGGAATTTTCTGCTTCTCATGAAATACTGGGACGTTATCCGAATGTTATCTTCCCTTGTCTTTCCATTAACTACTTAACATAAACACAGCTTTGTGAAGGTTAAATTTGTAATCGATGTTAATAAAAAACTGTAGGCGTACTTATAATACCAAACCAAAGAACATTTCCCTTTCTTATCTATTACCTTTCGTTTGCTGTTATGTCGTGTTTATCTTAGTGTACTTGGCGTTTGGCAAACTCTTTTGGGCGCTATATCTCTTTTCCAGTACATTATTTTAACGTTTACATCTAAAATATAGCACTAAAAATTGTCTGAGTAACTATTTTTTTCTTCCACTTCACAAAATTTAATTAGAAAACAAATCATATATTAGATCTGGAAGAAACGCGTACCTTCAATCGATCACATAATCGCCCATGAAATATTTCTCGAACGGAAATAAATCTGATGAATATATGAAAGGTGTGCTTATAGTATTTATCTGTATTTGCTCTGCGTTTTGTGTTTTAATCAAAATATACGACATAAGTACGAACGTTCATACTACTGGTCAAGTTTTAAAATCTATATGGCTAAGCTGACCAACCGTACAGTTTTATAGATCTGTTTCTTCTGAACACGTGCGAACTTGATGCAAGTACATATACAGATTTTATGTCTCGACATTTTCAGAAATGTTTACCCAACAACAATATCCCTGTTGGAATGAATCTTGAAATAATCAGCTGGGAGAATTGGCACATTTCACCTATTATATTGTTTGGAAGGTTCCCAATGCTACTTATCTCGAGTCGGTGGCAATACCGAATCTAACAATCGTTCGGGGAATTACAAAGAGCCAGCTCGACATCTTTCTGACAGGGATAGCTATAACCAAAGGCCTTAAGCAATCGGTACATTTGTCTCCTTCGTTCAGGTGTGAGGATATTTATAAGTATGGTTCTGAATAGAGCTTATCCTGTATCATTGCGTGTTAATAATCATATATATTGGAATAGAATTTCCCGACAGACAGGCACTATAGGCTAGACACAAGTTTTCATTTATACCTGAGCCATAAATCTATCCGCATAATGCTCAGTAGGCACGCTAACGTGCGGAATGACAATTGATGATACCATCCTCATCTAACCTGCGATTGCTATCGTTTCCGGCAAATAACTGTCAAAAGCCTTTGGAACATATAGTCCATTCAAGGTTTTATGGTAACTGTCCACACCAATGTATGGATGCGACGTTTTATTGAGTCCTCTTACCAACTCTGATCCTATTCACGTCAGAATAGTTTTACAATTTTTTAAGTTTGACGTTTATAAACTTTAAAAGCGGGTCAACCCCAATCAAACAAACAAACAAACACACTTCACAAACTTATACTATGTTGTTGACAGAGAGATGGTTTGGTTACGAAGACTGTGTCGACTTTACAAGAGGTGTATTAATTACAAAACAGTAATTTTGATATTGAAAGGGGCTATCTCTTTTTATTTATTATAAATTATCCGATGTTCAACAGGGCGTATTTTCGTTCCTTGCTTTTAAATAACATGTCATGGATTGAATGTTTTGAGAAGAGTATCTAATCAATAATTTCTATTATTCAACTTTGGCAGACCTTTATCCTCTTCTGTCTGAGGAAATCGCTAAGGAGATCTGTCCACATTAATGTTTGTAATTCTTAGATCTGTGTAAACAGTTTACTACCAACCCGATTTATCGGATTTCACCCACGCTGTGTACTCAGACACCAACGAACAATCAGATTAGTTTTATTGTCTGGGGCAGGATATCAACCGATATCATTAACTTAGTGGATCAATAACCACAGAGAACAGTTTCTTACAGTAATTGTACTATATTTTAGAGGCGGTTAGGATGAGTGGTCAACGTCGTCGACATTTACTGCTGGCGATTTGGTGTCTGACTTTAGCCGGCTGAAGTTGGCTCCCAGTTCCCAGTTCCTTATTCGCCTGAAGTTAGTTCCCAGTTCCCAGTTCCTTATTCG
>JAQQZZ010046912.1:0-23586 GCA_030265115.1 Mopalia vespertina | reverse complement strand
TTTAGGTACAAATAGAACGAGAATTATTCCTTAGAAAATGTACGCGCCTTCACCATAGGCCTCGAGACCCCCCAGCAAAACACCCCTGGTCCCTGGGACCCAAGCAGAACAAACGGTCTCGATTAAGCAGAGATATTGTACTCTGCGTCGAATCCATC
Organism: Mopalia vespertina; assembly: GCA_030265115.1. Taxonomy (NCBI): domain Eukaryota; kingdom Metazoa; phylum Mollusca; class Polyplacophora; order Chitonida; family Mopaliidae; genus Mopalia; species Mopalia vespertina. The sequence continues at coordinate 23,428 of JAQQZZ010046912.1, read as the reverse complement.
ACGATACGACGAGGGTTGGGATGCGAGGAAAATTGGCTTGGATTGCAGTGGACTGAAGCAATCAGAAAACATTGGCAATAGCTATATGGACGAACTCTACGTCAAAACACTTATTTTGAAATATTTTACAATAAATGTTTTAAAGAATTTGGACAGCCCACGGTGCAGGTTTCGGTGCCTTTCTGCAAATCGTTAACAGGCGGTCAGAAGAGTCAGTTAATGTCATCCAAAGCACAGTTTACATTTTCAGTTTCTTGGTTCCTGTTCTTTGATTGGTCATTGAGACATTTCAGGTGCATTTTCCCACTTGTAGAATGATCTACATGTGAGATTTGTTGATAGGTGGAACAATTAAACTTAAACAGAGTAGAAATGAAATACGATGTTTGTATTAGCCGTCATTTTTAAAGAACAAAGAAATACGCTGTGAACGAACGGGCGATTTGTCCTAAATATCCACCTGCCAGTGGACAGATTTTTACTGACATGATGTGCATGGGAAATCATATCTGGATTACTTGATCACAGAAGGCGTGTATACCCTAATGGGTGGAATGTCTAATGCGGGGATATCAGATAAGTATTTAATACCCTTAAAATGGAAAATCGAATCCCTTGGAGGTCCACATGAATGGCTCCAACTCATCGTCCAAATTAGTGAGAGACTTCCCTGGCCTATATCAATTTAAATCTAGTTTTGTTCAACCACTTTTTGTTACAGTTAAATTTCTATTGATATGTTATAGTCGACGGGCTGTCGTTAATGATGTCATCCCTTGGTGTATTTTAAGGTTGGCAGATATTGCTGCTGTTTAAGAATTGTTAGAAATACCAATGAAAGCACTCGTCTATTATATTTATTCTCTCAATATAATAGCAATCATTCATATATACCACTTATTGAATTGGGACTTACCTCAACTCAATAAAATCTTTGATCGTTTGGGGATTTCTCGCAAATTGACCATCAGTCCTAAAGGGATATCGTGTAAAGGCGACAAAGTAAATACCTAATATAACCAAACCGATAGTATAGCTCAACTCGTGACAAAGTGAATGGCATCGGTGTCAAACACATTTCCAACGGATCGATCTTTACAACCATCATGTCCATGGAATATAGGGTCCGTGGAACAGGAAAATTGTTAGGTCTTTCCTACCTTTCTGGATGAAAAATCGGATCCGGAGCATTTGAAAATGAGAGGTGTTTACCACCTTCCTTGATGCGATATAGATTGCGAGGGACTAGATAACGGATATAGGTCTTTGCTAGCTTTCTGGGTGGAAAATTAGATCAGATAATGAATACGGGAGTCCCTAGCACTCCAGCAGGTAAGTGGCGACTTATCCACGAAAAGATATATCCTGGAGTTCTACAAGAATTGCACCAACTAATCGTCAACATTGGCGAGAAACCCTTTGGGCTTGTTGTTCAAATGTGTATCACTTTTAAACCGTTTTGCATGCCACTCTCCAGGTTAGTGTTTTCTGTCGGTACGTAAGGGAGTCCGTCATATCTTAAAGGCGGCTGAATATATATGGCACATGGTGAAAGGAAACTGGATTTCATGTTGGGACAAGAAATTTATGTGACAACTGGCGGAACGGGGTGGTGGAACCGCCTTGCTAAACGTCCTCCATTGGAGTATAGACTGTCAAGTGTTTGCTTTGCACTGTATTGATTTAAAGACAATATGTTTCTTGGGGAAAGCTCTGAACAAGCGATATGAGACGGTAGCAAACGTGATATATGAACAATCTCGCAATGCACAAGTCGGTCCAACGCACTTTTAGATGCTGTGTCTAATTCAAATTCATTGGATAGTTGCCGAGACAAAATACATAATTTAAAACCAGACACAAATGTATCGAGTGGACTCGTCGCGATTAAACGCAAACTTTACCACGAAAAAACCCATTGCCTTTCCGACATAGTGGCGGCAACGCTATGATTTTATCAAAATCAATTAAGCAAGAGTATTAAAGCGAGACGAGCTAATTGGTCATTTAAGCTATAAATGATGTTTGTTTGATTGATGTTTTATGGCGTATTAAAGGTCGGATTGCATAATGAATGGTAATGACTAAACTCATACAAATACAGGCATTATTCTTTCACACGGTTGTCTGTCTGTGTGTCTGTCTGTCTGTCTGTGTGTCTAAATGTCTAAATGTCTGTCTAAATGTCTCTCTGTCTGTTTATTATTTTGTATGTTTGGTTTGATTTAGTATTTTGGTATTCTCTTTATGTCGCACTCTAGGGTATCTACATTCCTGGTCATTGTTGGAACACGGGATAAAACCTCGCGAAAACCACCCGGCAAGTTGCGGCAACACCAGCAATAGACGAGAGAAGTCCATCGACAAATCGATTAAATGCGTATCGATTGATTGATTCATGTCTTAGCTGATTGGTTGACTGATTCGTTGATTGACTGATTATTTGAATAATTAATTAATTGATTGATTAATTCATTGGTTGATTGATTGATTGATTGATTGGTTGATTGATTGATTGATGGAGCAACTATACGTATAAAGAGTAGTGTTTGCGATGAAAATTAATGTTTCTTCTGGCCTAAGCAAAGATAGAAGTGGGCCTAATGCGTTTCAAACGTTACTACGTTAATAATTCGGCAAAGCTGAACCATTGAAAATGTCACGATATTTTGTGACATAAATAGCAATCGTGAAAATACTATGCTGCCTCTACTTGACGACTGTTTAAAAAAAACACATCGTCCATCTTGTTTGACCTGCCTTATTACAGCTGTGAAGTGTTTCCTGCTTCTTAAATCTCTGTAGCTGAATTTCTTTGACTAGGTCACGACCGCCACTCGTCCGTCTTCACACAAATTCTGGTAAAAACTCCACTAATTTGATCTTTTATTTATACACCCTGAAATCTTGATCGATTAGCCGTGCCTAGCAATGCTCATCTCAGACAATCGGCTCGGATCGAAACCTTGAGTTTGGTATGTGGAGGCAAGTGTCTGACCATTCGTGTCCCTTAGTACATTTTTCTGTTTGTTCGTTTGATTCATTTCATTTAGATCCGTGGTTATGAAGACACGCCCTTGAACGGGCACGTACTGCCAAGGTGCAAAGGAAAGGATGTGTCCCATATCATGGAAATAGGTATAGGCCTACGCCACAACAGCACAGCGCGCCACGACATGATGATTAAATGGTTTCCCTTACAGAAAAATCTTATAGGATTCTATAGAGTTTTTAACATCCTATAGGATATTTTGTTGGGGTTTCCTTAACAATTGATATGAGCTGGAATCCGTCAGGTGAACATAACTTATCCTATTGTCTTTCTTAAACAAAACCTTAACACGAAACTTTGTAACACCTGAGATATATATGGGCGGATTAGAAGCAGCCTGACTCAGCCTTGTGATCTCGTACTCGCCTTTTGGTGTCGGGAGTTATGCACTACTGTGGTACAACTGTAGCATAATTCCCACTGATGAGTTTCACAAAGTAGAGTAAACTTACAACTCCAGTAAAAGATACACATCGTTACATGGTGATTCAATATTTCGGTTTATTTTAAAAACATTGTCAAGAATTCTTATCAATGGTCATATGAGACTCAAAATAGCCAAAGTCAAGATGCGGTTATTGTACAAAACGGCACACGACTGGAGTAGCGAGCGTTAATGGTGCATTGCAGGTTGCCGTAGGGTTTTAGAATTGCTCAATTCATGTTTTTGTCAGCGGCATTTTATCTTTAGAAAAGTATATTTTTAATCGGTCGTATGCTGAAACTATTGAAAGCGTACTTCTTTACTTTTGCTTCACTGCAATTTGTCATAAATTGATATGGGTTATTTTTAAATGTGATATTTATGCTAGTTTTTGTTTTGTATTAAAAGTTTTTTTGTCGCCTGATGTAGCACATGTTGGATTTTTTTTATGCCAGAAACAGCAGTCGACAAAATGTTGAGGTTTTTGGCAGACGCCTTCGGCAAACCAAGTTTTTGACGAAATATTTTGAAGCAGTCACATTGATCTCATCGGCCGACTGTTGATCATGGCCAAACGTGTTTGAACGGAACATATTTGGATCAATATAAACGCTACTGTAACATTGTGTATGGAAATAGCCTTAACCCTGTACAGCCCAACCATAGAAATATTTATGACAACAAATATCTTGGAATGGCTTGTTACATCAATCTCCACCATGGGGCACTTTTCTTTGTTGAAGATATGCAACATTGGGCTTCAGGGGGTGCAGTACATGACATGATGTTTTATTTGAAGCATTTTTTATATCGGAATACTGATAAAAACAAATGTTGCATATTTGCAACAAGGGGTGCTACGGGGTTAAATCACTTCGACGCTTATTAAGAGAGAACAAATTACCACACATTAACGCAATTCTGCTAACAAGGCAAACACAAAAGCATTTGTCAGTTTTATTGCAAAAACATCAATTTCAATTTTGTAATGAAGCAAGAATGGTAAGAAACAACACAGATATATTATGTTATCTATCAAACAACTGAAAGCATTCTCGTGAAATGTTAATATGCCCTGGTGCCGTCAGCTGGAAGCCTGGTCTTATGAACAACCTGTTTCATGCGTCACGTCACAAGTAATGTGAAGTAACGTCATACTGGAAATACAAAGACAGTTTATAACAGAGGCGTGCTGTTCAAATACGCCAGCCTCACTGACAATTATATACGGTCACACAAAAATGAACATACGCTCGTTGTCGAACGCCATCCACAAGCTGATTTGCAATAAGAATCCGTTTTGGAAACAAAACATTCATATTTGAAATAAACTCAGTTATTGAAATAACCGAGTACTGCTTTTGAAATAATCTAACGAAGCACTTAAGACATGTTAACAAATTCTGAAAGAGAAATCAGTTGTTGCATTTATTATGGGTTAAATTATTATTTAAAGTGACATCCCAATCCGATACTCTATATGTGAAATGTAAGTGCACGACTGTAGCTATGTCAATGAGACCCGCCAATATAACACACATTGTACTGTAAGCAAATTCACAATGTTCATCTAAATGAAAGTTAGTAAGAATATGGAATATCCTTAAGTAATTACATGTTGCCTACTACGGAGGTTGCCGAGAATGAATCTCTAAAACGAGTTTTATTTACGGCCAGCCGGTACTAGTTTGTACCGTGTACCAAGTCATAACGGTCCTTCTGACGATTCGATTGGTAGGAAACACATGGGGGATTCCCCGATTCTGTGGTGTTCTCATTGGTCTAAGTTTTATACATTTTATATCGACCAATCTAAAAGCGGGAATGCCCTGAAACGTTACTACAGATTTCACCACGACCATTCGGCTTTAGATGGAACAAGATAAACTCGAAGAACGGGTATGAAACATATCATGTCATATTGTATTGAAACATAGGCACAACAGTCTCACACAGTGTTTGTTTGTTTATTTGTTTGTTTTTTTCGTTTGATTGGGGTTTAACGCCGAACTTAAGTTTGTTTCACTCACATAACAGTGTGCGAGCCCAATGCGTGAAGAAAACCACACTCGGCAATACTGGCAACACAAAAGACAGGACAATCACAGTCGCAATGTAACGACATCACAACCAGATCGGCTTTACCTTGCCCGTTAGCTCCGGAAGCACCAGGGCAACATGTTAACTGGCTCCCAAAGGCTGTTAGCTATAAAGCGACAAACCCATAAGTATTGTATTAAGTACACACTTCACTGTATTCTTATTCTTACGGTGCGGTTTGTGCTAGCGAAGCGTTTTCTATGGTCGAGATTTTGTAACGTTTTCTATCAATCGAAAAGCCACAAATGTTGGGGAATCCCCTATCGTCATAAAATCACAACTTATATGTCGCAATTCGCTTCTTAAAATAACACAAAACGAATCAAAATTGTCTCTCTAAGATTTATGTGAACACCACGAAATATATAACACTAACATTGTCAATGGGAAGCTGAACACATTACAAGTAACTGGAAAACGATTTAGTGTCAATTTCAACATCAAACATCGCCTAGTATTTAACATGCAATATATACAATAAATAAATATTATAACTCTAAATATCTAATTTCGTTTAAAACAGATAACAATAACGCTTATATATGTAACTATCTATTTTCTAATGAATAGAAATTTCTAAACATTTGAATTTATTTAAATAACGTGTTATTAACAATCTCACGAGATATAAACAGTAGGAAACGTTTACTCAAGAGTATGAATAGCTAAATGTTTCAAATCGCTAGCATGACGGATTAAAAACAATGATTATGTAAGCATATAGGAACTTTGATGCAGTTCTGTGACTGCGCAGGGATATCTTTCTTAGACAGATGGCCTCACTTTCGTGTTAAGTGGCTGTAAGTGAATTGGGCCTATTCAAGTGTATTTCTCTAAAATAGCCACGTTGCGTTGCTCCTGTTTGCAACAAATCCTGGAGGGAATTTCGCACAGGACTCATGATCTACACACCTCATTTTAAATCACTCAGATGGATGTAGCACCGGTGAGCTGGCCAATGGCTCATCGAGGTGGCCGGCCCTGCCACAAAACAGTACACCAAATCGCTGTTAGGTTATGACTGTACTAACTTCCATGAAAAGGAACCGCTAATTGCGAACGACTGTAGGCCCTATTGGTATATATTTTGAATAAATGAAGAGAGAAAATTTGCTTGCCTCCACCGAGATTCCAACCCGGGACCTTTGGGTTACAGGCCTATTGATATATATATATGTGACTGACAAGGTGATGTAGATGTACATAACTGGTAATTAACAGTCAAACCTTACAAAATAATAACACAGAATAAATTGGTAATTGATAATATATACAGCGGTCTCGTTTTGAATTTGCTGCACTGATTTCACAGGGGTTCCTGACAATTTCGACAGCACGGTTTTAAGAAAATTTATAGCAAACTAATAAAACAAAATGGGGAGGGGGGGGGATTTATTGTTTTGGGAGGAGGGTTTTTTTGTTAGTCTTTCATTATGTTGGTAAATGTTACATATTATTCATGGACATTTTACATAGCAGCGAGAAGAACGAGAAGAACAATAGTTGATCAGCCCACAAGGGGAAAACTAAGTACCGCCAGGTTATATTGACATCAGTGAAACACGGTGTAAAATTGCGTAAGACACGCAACAGAAGAAATATTTAAAGAACAATGGATAATCCCCATGGCAACAAATCACGAGGCTACATTCCTGAATGTACTTCGCGGAATTCCCCTAGCTACAGGACAGGAAGGTTCCTCCCTCCTAAATAAAACTGGGATCGATCAATAGGAAATTACTATAATTATCTACAAGTCGTAAGGGAATTCTTCTCTGACGGAGGTAGAATAGTGATTAGGGGGACACGCCACAAGAAGAAATTCCTCAAAATAAAAGGGATATTATCGTTATTTAAAGACAGCATTTCTCTGCTCAGATACCGCTGCAGCCAGCAAAGTAATAAATAGATGGATTTATTGGATGGTTTGTAATATCTTATCAACTTTTTTGAGTTTGAATAAATTTCAATTAATAATTACTACAGAAGAGTGTCAAGGCGAGATGACACTAGGACACATTCGCCGCTGAATGTAGATAAAAAAAAAGGCATTTTTACTCAAACACATCGCGTTCGTTCTATCCCTAACGCAAGGAAGTGTGTTTATGTTTAGCTTTTATCTACGTTTATTTCTGTAACTCCACCGTGACATCTTTGTTGACCTAATGGTGTATAGCCCAGGTTCTGTGTTTCTGGTTAGTGTACCTTTTAACAACTGTTTCGTTACTCGAAACGGATGCTAGGGCAAATGGGTTCGCTATTTACAATTTAACACAATTCATTTGGTCTGTTTTATTAGCTTATATCGCATGTCATCCTCTGATGAAAGTAAATAAGTGCGCTTTCGTCTCAAATAAATGTTCTCATATAGGTACAACTATAATGCTTATTGGGTGACATGGCTGTGTTTATCACTTGATTTGGAAACTGCACAGTGTGGTTAGCAAATTCATACAAAGATCGTTTTTTTACTAGCAGTATGAAGGAATATACACGTTTGATGGTTGGCTTTATTTTTTTATTTGCTTCCTGTTGTTAGAGAATAACTAAAAATCAATCTTATATGTAATTTAACCAAATGCCATTATATCTGTCAAGCTTTTTATTTTTCCTCAGGTTGCAGGGATTACGGTTCCTGGCTGTCTTTAGGCTTACACGAGTTGATTAAATATGTCACAAGGGCACGATTTAACCACCATGAACACCCTCATAGCGGAGTCAAATGAATTCGATCAGGGTGAATCGTGGCGAAAAATTACTAAATGAGATTTTGCTGGAAAGAATTTTAATAACAATGGGAGAGGTGATGAAATGTGAAATTGGAATACACAGGCTGAATCCGGGATGTGACTATGAATGCTTTCAAATGTATAAGACCTGGAGATAAGAAGAGATTACGTTTTTTTTTTTTTAATAGCGTTATCTTCCGCCAAAGCGAAGATTTACAATATCAAACATGGTTAAAGTTCTTAACAACAGGTCAGACAATATAATGTTAATGGTCAGAGTCTGAACGAATGGTCAGAAGGTTTAATCTGCTTGTTTCGGGTTCTATGCCCCATGGCTGTGCTACACACTACAACAGATTCACTTCGTCTTTCTGAGTGGTGTTTTGTTTAACGGTTGTGTGGCGGTGTTGGATTATGAGGCAGACGTGTCTACTTCTTGATCACTGTGCGATGTTAGAACTAGATACAGTGTACGTTGTGATAAAATGCTGAATGGGCGCCACCGATCACATGATTTGACTGACAGACTCCGTTTAGAGAGCACCAGACGGTGGAAAGCTACGGCCATAAATGGTCGCTTTGTAGTTAAGTTTAACGATCTTCTGAAACAATGTGTAGAATCTGTAAAATTGTGAAATAGGACGAGCCCAACGCTTAACACGAATTTCCATAGAGATGAAATTTGGCAAATTGTCTTTTGAGAAATCAATGAGAACGAGAATTCTAATTATTGCCTTTGTACTTAACCCTCAAAATTATCTCTATATTAAAAAACATCCAGCCCTGAAAGTGCCATTCAAACAAAATGCTGTCAATTTATGGTCAACCTTTAATAACAGCCTTGTTTCGTTACCAATATCATAAACATCTCAATCTTGTAAAGGAAACGATCCATTCTAAGAAAACGTCCTAGCAATAGGCAACGCCGGAAGCACTTTGACACATCGACTCCTTTCGAAAGAGTGTAAACAGGAAATGACGTCAATAAAAGTATCAACTTTCGAGCCGAAAGAAACGTTAGATGCATGTAACTAGTGCATGTGTGTATTGTTGTTTGACCAACAATACTGTAAAATTTGGACCAGAACTACGAAAGAGTAATCAAACAATGAGGAATATTCCACTTGAATATATATTATGAAAAAATGTTACTAGTAGCCCAAGCCTTCTTCGTCTTTATATCTTTAGCAGATGTTATTTTCTTTTTTCTCTGTGCAAGATGAATTACGCTTCCCTGTTACTTTAACAAACTGTTCTATGCTCGCTTTGTAAAATCAATATACGTTTTTTAGACCCTTCGATTAGATGTTTCTATTATTACATTGGTGGAATCCTTTGGAATGATTTATCCCTGATGAAAACCATTCTTAACTCCAGATTTACATATTAACATTGACTGGCACACTCACATATATCCCATTGGTCTGTTATTTACTTGTAAGCAGTTAATTATTTTAAAAAATCCCAAATACTTTTTTAAAAAATAGTGTTTGGCTCATATTCTTTATACAGAATACTCAAACCGTAATTCAAAATTACAAAATGTTTTTTTATAGGATGCAATCTCTCTGATCATTATCTACATACTTAGATGTGTTTCAATGTAGATACCGCCCATGTTATAAAGCTTCTCCACGATTTTATCGTTTAGAACATGCAAATCAATTTTGTTACCTAGAATCGTGCATGGAGAGATTGATTAAACAATAACAGTAAATGACGAACTGTATATATTGATTTTGGTACAAATGTATCTTGTAACACAACTCTGTGCTAGCTTGTGTTTGAAACGTCTCTGGTATGAGTTAAATGTGATTGCCAAGATTCGCAAGAGCAAAACAGTGTTGTTGTAGTACACACAATATAAGAAAGGATACGGGCATTTGGCCTGTTGGCCTGGAGGCCTAAGTAACAAATAATTTATGTTGGCCATTTTGTGCTCACACCGACCGTCATATGTTCCGTTGCCATGGTGATGTCATCATGCAAAATTTTAGGAATAAAAACCTATTCTAAAGAAACCGGCAATTTCACAAAATAACGAAAATACTGTTAATGGAAACTTTCTAAACGACCCAAGTTATTTCAAATCAGAGCAAAATAAAGACAGACAGATTATTTCCACGGTGATTACGCCACATACTGTCGTACTCCGAATTAACGTAGCGGGCACAAATCCTTCAGAAAAGACGATTAAAGCCTAATTAGGGAGTTGCAATGGTACATAAATCACCTACAATCTTCCTATTTCTCATTCCGATAATGTAATTCCTTTTTCCACCGTGGAGTTCTTATCAATTCTAATTGGCACACACTTCTTTTCTTAAACTTAATCGTATGGCACTTTCTGTCATCTTCTTCATTCGCACGCAAAAAATATTTAAAACAATGATTGTACAATCAATGATACAAATTGTCTTCAGTGTTAAGTTCTAAAAGAGGTATCAACTGAATTGAATTTGTTTCGGTAAACTTTAATCTGGTTCCCCAATAAAATTTAATACTTCCAAACGGATCTGCAATTTATTACTCCAGCACATTGCAATCTTTAATTCATCCAGACAGAGTTGGTTTCCAGAAGTCTGAATTATCTCGAATGCTGAAATGCGTACCTCAAAGACGACCAATATGAAAACATGTAACCTGCTTACAGTAGTTTCTAGACTTGTCATACCTCATCTGTTGTATATTGTTCATAAACGATACATGATTCAAATATAATTATTCCTGGATTACACTCCGGCTTTTGTAGGCGACTGTTTACTCTGGGAAAGCTTACACAAATTCAGCACATAATTCCAGCGACACGATTTTATTTCCCCCCAAACACTGATTTTTATTTTGAATATTTTGGGCAGTGTGTCTGCTCTAGATATTGATCACTTAACAGACTTATATTTATGAAGGAGACTGGCCTCATTGCTCATGTATGCGCACTCCTATCGCTTGAATAAGCATTGTGATAAAGAGCGCCCACAAGACAACCAGTGAAGAGTTGGACCTTGGCGCACTGCCCGTCGTGCCGGCAGCCTCTAGCAACTTACAATACACTAATTCCGCCTTCGTTCTGTTACACGCATCGGCGGCTTTGTCCCTAAACTCCGAGCCAGCAATTTCCAGATTGCGATATTTGCCTGAAGCAGAGCACGTTCCTGAGATTTCCAAATCCGCGTGGCGAACCAGTTCTAGAACGGAACAATCGCACGTGATCGGGTTCTCGCTGACATCAAGGAAAGAAAACCGACATCCCTCATGAGCAAAATCCAGGGACTCAAGTTTATTATGATGGAGATCAAGTTCAACTGGATTTGGAGCTGAAGCAAAAGCCTTTGAGGATATTTTCCTGATGTCATTTTTGCTGAAATCATAGCGCCACGACGAGAGACCCGAAAGAGATTTGTCTGAAAGTTCTACAAGATCGTTGGATGATGCGACTAGACGTTCTAGATTGGAGAGTTTCTGAAGCATTTCAGAGGGAATTTCTTGTAAGCCAAGATGGTCGAGGAAAATCTCTTTGAGGGTACTTTCTAATCCATCAAAGGTACCAGCTGATAGAGAGAGTGGGTTAGAGCCTAGTTTTAGCACTTTTAAACTTTTAAGTGAAGAAAATGTTCCAGGGGCCACTTCGCTAAATTTATTCGAGTTCAGGTACAGCGTGTTTAAGTTTATTAACACTTTGAAAAGGTCCGTTGGTGTTTTCTCCAAATTACTTTTGCTAAGGTCAAGAAAGGTCAGCGGTTCTGCCAAGGGTCCAAAGGCTGGGGCGTTCAACGTTTCAACGCCTTTTATATTGTTATTTCCGAGCCACAAGCGTTTCAACCCCTCTATCTTACTGAAGGCATTATCTGGTATTCTCTTAATACGATTACCGCTGAGAATCAATTCCGTCAGTTTGGGAACGTACTTAAGATCGTCTTTAGGAAAATGTCTTAAGTTATTAGAAGAAATATCAAGTGTTTCCAATTTGCTTAATCCTCCCAATGAATGACCGAGAGACGTCAATTTATTTTTGCCTAAATCCAGAAATCGCAATTCTGAAAGGCCTTGTAATGTTCTGTTAAGGGTTCGAATGCCGTTTTCTCTTAGGTTGATGTTTTTCAGGCTTTTCAATCCCTTAAACATTCCTTTTGGGAGGCTAATTTTGACTCGATCGTTATTACCATGCAAGTCTAGCGTTTCTAAAGCCTCCAATTTAAATATTCCATCAATATCTGCGAGCGAGAGTAAATTGACGCTCAAGTTTAAAATCTTCAGTGAATTTTCTTGACCTTTGAAAGAATTGGGATGAAGAGTGGTAATTATATTCCCATGGAGATCAATAACCGATGGAGAGATTCCTTCAAAAGCCTCATTGGGTATCTTTGTGATTTGATTACTGCCGAGTAACAGTTTATCAATCGTTCTCTGAGATGTAAATTTCGGCACTTCTCGGAACTGCATCCGTTGACAGTCCAGTATGCACTCTGTGACCTTAGTCTCCGGATTCAGCACTTTGTGATAGTCACACAACGACTCGTCTTCTCCATGTACGAACTGCACCGTCGTGGACATCATTACAAACAGCAGCGGTAACACACCCTTGAATCCTCGCCCCATTCTTCTTATTTCACCCTAAAACAAAATCAAGGCAATACTAGAATAAACCAGCTAATGAAAACAATGCTTATACCGGTGTTAAAACAGCGTCCTACATTTCCAATATTGCGTTTTGATATAATTTACCATATACGTTCAAACACATAAACAAAAAACATAACTGCGTTATAATAAAGAATAAACTGCAGCCACCTTTCGATTGCATAGAACCTGTAAGATCCAGATCTGTCTGAAGAAACGGGTGGTTTCGGGGATTACAGTCATTGTGGGTATTGATAATGGCGGGCCCATTATATCCAAAATCCATTAACTCACTGAAGCAAATACACAAAGCGACAAATTGATTTATTTTGTAGTCTCCACTGAGGGGAACAAAGGCAGGAGATACACGGTTAGGTTGACTAATGCAGTTGGAAAGTTTTTTTAATGCGATTTTACGAATTTCATTACTTTGAGGTGAAAAGTAAAATCATAGGCACCCTTTTGCAAAGCCTTCATAAACTTAGGTGGCCTTAGTTTTCCCCTAAGGCCTCCACTAGGAAGACGAATCTCTTTCACAAAGGTCCCTTTATTTTTCTCCTAAGTATCACCTTGAGTGTTACGGTCACCTTAGTGCAAGAAGGCTTTATGATAGTAGGCCCAGATATTTAAGAGACGGTAGGCCTACAGTGATGTTAAAAGGACATCTATATGACTGTTTGTATAGACAACAAATGTATCCACCTAATTAGAACGTAGTCCTTACACAGGTAGCATGGCCCACATGGTGTCAAATCTAACACAAACCAAATAAGATCTCCAAAAATGGTTTTAAACCAATACCATTCATTCCATTAACCCAATCCAGATGGCATATTATTGAAATCAACAACGAACCCGATCTTAGATAATCATGTATTTAAAGGTGACATTAGATGAAGTGCTACTTTACCTATATGCATATAGTAAATCTTACTTTCGCAACATGGACTACGTGAATGACCCTTGCGAAAAATTTATATGGAAACTTACAGAGTTTACAGAGAATTTAAGTCAAATACAGTCCAGTGGTTAACAGTGACCACCTTAGACGTCACTGGTAACTCATAAAGATACTTTAGAGCTATACCTTAAACAAAAGATCACCAAAACCGAGCAGCCAGGTGATGCTTCATATCTATGTGAGCATCATCAGGCAACACGAAAACTAATGTTGTTTTCAAACTTTAATTTTCAATAAAATTTTCACCGTCGTTATTTTTTACGCTACTTAAACAAAACAAAATAACAGTCAAGTTATTGTCTTTGTCTTAAGACAGTTAACCACTTACGACTAATATAATTGAGTGTTTTATACACATGTCTTTAAAAATTACATCTGATGAAGAATATTTGTATTAACTAAGGCAGTTATAAAATTAGTTGTCAGGGTTTTATAGCCAATGAAAGTGTTTAGACTTTAACATGAAGATGACCGACTAAATTGATATATTTTATATCATTTTTTTTATCTATATCATATGAATAATATGCTGATTATTTTGAGCAGTTCGAAAATGAGGAGAGTAAATATATGTTACAGAGTTTTAAGGATGTATAAAACCAATATATTATCTGTTCTGGGTCACTGCATTTGTTTGTTTGTTTGCCTGATTGGTGTTTAACGTCGTACTCAAGGGTATTTCACTTATATCACGACGGATTGTCCACTTCACACTGCTCCTTGCCTGATTACGGTGGAAAACCGAGAGGCAACCCCGGAAAAACCCCCCCCCCCCCCCCCCTCCCCGATTGCCGAAGCCACATCGTGTGACTCACTCATATACCTGAGGGTCGACAGGCACTGTATTTGTATATTACAATGGTTTATATATCCGGGTCTTTATACATGACATATATGGGATTATACATTCGTTTAAACCTTCTTTGGTTTAACAGCTTTGGGTTACTTTTCACAAATAAGCACTGACGAGTGTGGTGTACTAAATAGCACAGCGATACAGGACCAAACAGACTGCTGGGTAGAAAGCAGTTTCTGTGTAGCAGTCACTGTATATCAAATTTAATGACACAGATTCATATAGGAGAAAACCATTAACTGTTCGTTGAAAGACAATCGCCTAGGCGAAGCAAATAACAATCGCCCACGTGCGCAACAACACATCAGGTGCTGAAACAGGCGGGTAAAATGATACGTTGTGCTGAGGTGATTTTGCTGCAAGCCTATCAGACAATTCGGATCCTCTCTTTAATTTCGTCTTCAGAATATTAAACATTTTTATTGACATTTGTAATTCAATTATATTTGTCGACTAAATGCTTTATTTATGGATGTAGATACTTAAATTATCAATTGCGCAAAATGAACTTGATATATCGATTAATTACCAATATGAAGAATGTATGATTAGTATCGATACATGCTAATTATTTTCCTGATATCGTTAAATGTATCAAACTTTAATTCAGCTGTTCATGTCACACAAAGCAATTCACCTTATTTTATAAATACTTCATAAAGTTAATTCGTTTCAGGATCTAGATTTTCACATAGCCTTAAAGCCACAGGACATATTGGGTATTTTGGTGTAGAAATGTACAGACCGAATTGATTTCATTCCATATTTGAATAACTTTTAGTAAAAAAATCAGTTCACTTTGATAATCGAATAGTCCTACTAAAATAAATTTAAGGCGTTTGGAAATGTACATCGGCCTAAGAGTGTTCTTAGGCCGGTATATTCTAGAAGACAATTAAAAGAACTGATTTTAAGTTACATAAGAAAACCGATACATGTTGTTGGATTATCGCACAGGAATCAAGGGGAGTTAAAAAAAATACAATTCTGCCAAGGAGAACAAATGAACGGACAAAATGTCGCTATCAAAATTTGATATCGACAATTCATGTGTCCATACCAATAATTCAGGTGGAATACTGGATATCGATATATGAGATATCTACAAATACATAATGATATACATTATTAGTTTATTGCCATGGATTTCTCTGGATAGTAATATCCCTATACAGGGATGACAATTATGTGATGAATGGCGACTGTGGGGATTATCATTCTGGGAACAAATAGAAGCAGGAGAGAAATTAATGAAGAAATCTATCAATAACATCTCTTTTTGAGTACACTCTTAGAAATAATGGTTCTTTGGGGGTTCTTTGGTAAAGAAGGCGCTTCTTTACGAACCCATCAGGACAAAAACGGTTCTTTGATATAAGAAGAAAGGGAGAAATACTTTGAACAGTTGATGCATTTTATTAATTTTCAAAAAAAAGTTTATTTTTACAGCTCGGGTTGGGGGCGCCCAAGGGGGGGGGGGTGCCCCTCTGGATGTCTAATTGTGGCCTTGTCTCGTCCACTTTAGAAAGTCTCGCGAGAATACGATTGCCTTACTATTACACTACATATCGCCCACAATGTACACATTTATGTTTATCAGCCCTAACAACCGCGATCCTATTTGATGCAGAGCCATTAAGGGTTTTACCAGAGCCATGACTGAAAAAACTGAAAAGGTTCCATTAGAGCCACATTTTCTAAGAGTCTTATTTAAATATTGTTTGTCGTGGGAAATGGAGCAATGGTATTTTCACAGGTACACTCTTAGACATAATGATTCTTTTAATAGGGATTCTGTAGAAAAGAGGATGGATGAAGTTTGGAACCATTAGGACAAAAACGGTTCTTTGATATAAGACGAAAGAGAGAAATACTTGGTACAGTTCATGTGGGGGGTTCCATACAGTACCATGAATGGAATAGGTTACCCGTAGAACTTCAACAATGTACATCTATTTCCCTGTTTAAATCTCTACTTAAAACACATTTAATCGCTTATACCGTTACTAACATTCTAATATACTGAATACTGGGCATGTTTCTAACTTGTTTCATTCACCAAATATATTTACTTATGCATCTTTTACCTACCATTTTATATTATGAAAGTAAACGTATATTCTAAATATTACAATATTATTTACATCTAACGTGGGATAACGCAAACTCTTTGAGGGGTTTTTCACGCCAATCGTGTCTATTTCTTCAGTTTTATCTACAAAGGGTGTGTTTGTTTTTGCATGTGTATATATAGGACCGTGCATAGTTGTATTTATACAATATGTCCGAAGAAAAAAATAAATGTTGTATATTTCGGTATGTGGACAACATGTATGTATGTAATGTATATAATGTATGTAATGTATGTATGTATGTACATGTATGTATGTATGTATGTATGTAATGTATGTATGTAATGTATGTAATGTATGTATGTAATGTATGTAATGTATGTAATGTATGTATTGTATGTATGTATGTATGTATGTACATGTATGTAATGTATGTATGTATGTAATGTATGTATGTATGTATGTAATGTATGTAATGTATGTAATGTATGTATGTATGTACATGTATGTAATGTATGTATGTATGTATGTAATGTATGTAATGTATGTAATGTATGTAATGTATGTACATGTATGTAATGTATGTAATGTTTGTAATGTATGTACATGTATGGCAAATGGTCTTGCTACATTCTCTCTGGCGCCCATTGCTCCCACGAAAGCTTATCCGACTACAAATGCTCCGGAGTCACTTGCTCCTGCGACAGTTGCTTATGTGCTAATAGAATGAGAGATTTACTATATATGTTTTTTACTTTCGAAAATTCGGATAAATTCTGTATACCAAGGATACCAGATACTCAACATCAGAGTGAGTTCAACAACAGACTGATGTGTTCAAAAATGTGACATAGCTTTTCTTATTTTAAAATTGTGCTAATTGATGGCTCACATTCAATACATTTCTCGACCAATAAGTACCATCTAGCTTTTCAACGCACACATACACTCCGTTCTTCCGAAGAAGTCACGTGATGAAGCTCTTTTCTTCCCCACACTTATGAACGAACGCTTCCTGATGTATTAATGTAGCGAATAGATCAAAATAAAATGGATAATTTTTTTTATTTACGAATAACTAAATTTGCTAGTTACTTTAAAAGAGGGGGAAATAAAATTATCTGATGGACAAAAAAGAAAGACCGTGATGTACAGTAATTAATATCACACTTGGTTTTGCTTCAAAGCGTCAAGACAAATTCCAATCATCTGCGAACCTTCATGCAGTATGGTTAAATAGTTCGATCAAAACGCTGATATTTTATCATGACGTCATGCACTCCATTTAAACTCTGGGTTAAATTAACCAGCTTTGAAGAACGTTTTCTGAAATATACCTCCACGAAAAGATAACAATACTATATTTAAACGAAAGATTTATAATTTTTCCACGGATTTCTACGATTTCTAGCTTTACGCTTAGTGTGTAAGCTAACGCTATATATTGTATCAGCGGCAGAGGTGTGTACTTTTAGTCAAACTTGCCGGTGCCCATCAATCTGATGAAAAAAGTATTCAAACCCTGTTTACTCCTATCGCCCTACATTTCAGTTGAATAAATAGTGGACATTCATGTGTTTAGTTAACAAAGTTAACATAAGCAATAGCGAAATTTGCTTTCCCATCTCTTACAAAAGAATGGCATTGATCTGCAGCTGCACGATATCATAACACAGTTCAGCTGCATTTAAACAGTTGTAATTTGCCGGATGATGACCGCCGATTTACTTTTATCTACGGAATATCACTACACAACATGGCCCTGCTTTTTGACAAGCCGACTATAACCTAATCTTGGAGGTAAGACGGCGACGGTTTTAATCACGTGCATGTGTACAGTTTAAATACGATATAGAGTGTGGCAGATAGTACGTATATTTTGGTGTACTTTAAGAGAAATATTTGTGAAATAAAATGTGCATTCATTTATGTGTTGGGATGTCCCAAATTTAGGGGGGATATTAAAAGGCAGTTCATCCTAATGTATACAGTAGGCTATTCTGCGGCAGTCAGATTTTCAGGAAAGCCGTCTGCTACGTCCAAAAATAATATGTAGTTGTCTTTTAACACGTTTAGAGGTATGCAAATTCACGAAGACTTTGAGCGAAGTCGGTACCCCTCTGAAATAGTTTACATCTAACAAGGAAGGAAGCAAGCAAGCAATCCATTCTCTCTAAGTATGGCAGGATGTTTGTTTCTGTGGCAGTTTTATAAAATCGGACTCGCTTGATATAGTATTCTGAATGCGCCCAAAGCGACTGTGTGAGACTGTGTGATATCCACTATGGTGAATTCAAATACAGAAAGCCTTTGGGATTGGTTGATGCAGTTATACACCACTCAAAATGCCATCCGACTAAGCTATAACAGATACGTTATTAATCTCCAGGGAACGTGTGCAGAACAGGATGAACTGATAGCTTTGTATATACAGTAGCACAATTAAGGTCTGCAAAATACTCATAAAGGGGATAAAATGCGGAGCAGGCCAGTATATGGACGGCAAATACTAAACACGTTTCATCCAGCGATTGTTGGCATCAATCATGCCAGAAAACGAAATATACGGAAGCCGGATTGGACCATAGTGTTTAATTGTTAAATCTGCTGATTGATGCAGGCCACTATGCGCCATTACCTGATTGCTGTCCTCAAGGGTGTTTAGCGATTTTGCATTTACCGTGTTAGCCAGAAACCCAGACAAAACCGCAAAAACAATACCATAAACACACCCGAGTGCATGCACCACCCTCTTCGCTGTCATGTACACACACTTGTATAACACCGTGTTACATTGTTTGTACGGTGTCCACGCCGTCGTTAAGGTTATTTCCCCCATGTGATGGTCTGTCAGTGCAATAGATGCATGCAGGAACTTCTCCGCCAAGTCACTTCCAATAAACAGTTACACGACCAAGACATACAACATGGCCAAATAAATCCAAACATGGGATCATCTACATTGTCGTAACAATTGGGCTGTGTGTTGATCTCCGCTATGAAAGCTCCAAATACAAGGGAGTCTCCTCTAACCGCTCGCCAACACTAAACGGAAGGTTTATCTCAAATCCATTACAATCTATAAAATCTGCTTCCAGCGGCTTGCCAAGTATGCCAAGTGCTTGTTCGTCTGTTTTGCCTTCAAATGGCGCGTTATTTAATGCGCATAGAGGTTTAGGCTGTTACACAGTTTTTGTTTATTTGGTCAAGATCTCAAGCATTTTTAAGGCTATTGTCACTCATACCATCAGGTGAGATTAAACGGATCATGTGGCCTCCATCACCAACCAGCGACACAGTACGACATAACGCTTTTACATTATACCTGTCAGAGATTGGTAGAGGTCATTTTATTGAGCAGGCCACTATCTTTTTTTTAAATTAGAATTTTTGATCTACCAAAATTGAAAAAAAAAATGATTTGACACTTCTTGACGTTATGAAAACTGTATTTTAAATGACCAATATCTGATTGTATTTGAATGTCCATAATTGTTTTAATATTCGTATTTTAAAAGTGAAATATTGAATATTTTTCAGCTACACTTGAGTTTTTATTGAATTTGAGGGGCCGAATGGAGGCCCCACCAAAACAACTTCTCCCAATACCTTCAAGTCTGAAAGTTATATTACTATCCAAATGGGCTTACAGGGGTGAGTAATACAAGACTCATGAAGGAATTATTACGTAACCCGGACAGGATAGAGATGCAGGCATATACAGTTACATAAGGAATGACAGTCTGATGTAAAGGTCACTGATACTGGTTTCCTGTCTAGCTATCGGAGGCATAACAAATAGCACACCCAATTACATTAATAAATAAACTAAGTCAATTGACTCGATTTATATCCTATGTTGGAAGCCCTGTGAAAATAACAGAATTTTTGGCACCTCGTGTAGCAATAGATTTACATGACGTCGTTATAGAACACGTGAAGGAAAAATTATTCAAGGATCCGTTCACTTTTTATGTTGTTATCAAATTTATTTTAGTGATCATGTGACTTTAACACGTCTGTATTCGGTTGTTTACCCCTCCAAAATCATGTACGAACGTCTCGGAATAGCCGTTACACAAACAGTCGACCAAATGAATCTACCCTCTGCCATACATTAGGCAGAGAAAGTGGATTGAGCAGACAGATGAAGGGGTGAATGGGGGAGATGGGGGGTCAAAATCAAAATGAAAGATGAACGCAATTATTAAAATTAATAGCGAACTCTATAGGATACCTTTTTAAGGTATATGAAGGAGTTAAGATTGCAAGGTGTTAAGGGATATATTTTTAATACATAGAAACTGCTCTCAGGACGGTTAAAAAATGCTTCACCGTTTGCAACCTGGCACACCAAAAAGGTCATTTAAGATGCAAGGATACAAAAATGCTGCATTTAACAAATTATCTGCTAAAGAGTCGTCAAAAGGCAACCCAGAACACTAAACGGCTACTTGACATACAGGCATGAAAATGATACATGTAGGGAACTATCTACTAAAGAAGTGAGGATTGAAAGCATCATTTGAGAACTATTATGACAGAGATAATTACTATTTCTCCGATAAACATTAATTGATATTTGTCATTTCCAGTGTCCTTGTAGCGTCTGTGACATTTTTAAGTGAGCACTAACGGTTTTATTATTTGATTCGTTTTCTAAAAGCTGTCGATGATGTCTTAAAACTCTTGTACATACAAGTAAATCGTTTGTTAACGATGGTTTGAAATTAAATCTGGTAAACATGTTGACAAACCCAGACGAGTAGCTATATTGCAATACACAGCGCTTCAATTGTTTTGTTTCATTTAACGATTTATAAGCATTAATCAGGATTTTGCTATTTGGTGTGTTAAACGAGTTATTTTATGTAGCTTTTAACAATAGTGTATCCACTATAGTATCCACAAAGCCCCTCTCGAGCTGCACAGATTGTCATCATTACACGTATTTCGGGTCAGCCGTTGTCGTCGAGAGCGAAATCCTGGTGAGCCGACAGGCTGCATTGTTAAGCATTGTAGTGTAGCAGTTACAGTAATTGTAAATTAAAGTAACAATTTAAGGATACGTACCTTTTTGTGCATCATTGAATACTAGTAACAATCCAAACCTTTTGTGAAAGGATCCTTAGGAAACAGTCAAGAAATCCGCGTAAAATCGAGATATTAGCTTCTCGTTGGCGACTAGTCCCCTTCGCTGGGATGTGGTAAAACAGAATCTGGCAAGGCGCCAAGCAATGTCTTTCCCAATAACATACGATAGGCAATGACAGAGCGGTCTCTTTCTCATCGCGAGCCCGTCTTTCCATTCGGGAAAGCGTTCACGACTGGCTCCATTGATCGCGCGCGTAAATGGCTCTACCGCGATTCACTCGTCCTTTACAGTCCCTCTTAAAGACATATTACAACGCAATTTAATTAATTTTCTCTGGGCTTAACAACTTGGGTTTTTTTACACGATGGTTAGAAGAATTAAGCAGAATTTTAAATGTATCGGCTGGAAATTCCCTGGCATGTCTGCAGTTTACAGGATTTTCCTTACCGAATATTTTGGCAGGGGTTCGGGGACTGGTCGATATTCCCGTCCATTCCATTCCCAGAGAGACGGTACCGTTATACTGTCCTTGGGCATTAAAGCAGTAAATTGACTGGGTTATCTTGAGACCTGAGTCCCCACAGTCTCCAAACAAGGCTGGTATAATTCCTACACTGGTACACAGTTTATTCGCTGATTCTCCGACAACTTGTCTCAATAGTAAGGAACGAGGCCGGCTTGACAGATTAAGTAACGATGACTGGTTGTTGATTAACGCCGCGTTCAAGGGTTTGGCACAAATAACAGTTACGTACTCTAATAGTCTGATTGGCCACATTCAGACGATTATAAAATGTGAAGTGTCCAATCTGATAGAAAAATCCACTAATTGCGTGAATAATAACGAATGAGAGTGCGTTGATAGATGAAGTGAGGGAAACGCATCGATGTTTAACGCCGTGTTCAAGGGTTTTTCACATATCCTGACAAAAGCACTTTGTTTAACAAATAGCACTTTGTTAGCTGTTTGAATAAGGTGCATTTTGTAGGTTAACAAATTACTATGTGTAGTTAAACTAAGTACACTATGTTATCTCTACTCAACAACTGCTTTGTTCATTTTTTAGCGAAGTAGTTTGCTGTTTTAAAGCTCTGTTAATTCTTTCTGGTGCCGACATCGTTAGAACTGGACAGTTGAGAAGATGGCCTCATTTGCATAAAACATTGCAACCAGAAAGAATTAACAGAGGCAGATTCGAACTCGAGGTCTCTGGCTGGCAGGGTAATCGCTCTAACCGACTGAGCTACAAAGGCTTGCGACAAAACGAGTTCAAACACATAGTTATACTCACAGCCATTTAAAACATGGTGCTGTTAATGTTCCCCAGTGTTAAGTAAACGGTCAGGACATACTTACCCTGAGACATAGGCTAGGGGCCAAACCTTGATCAACTCGAGTCATGTGCTAAGTAAACGGTCAGGACATACTCACCCTGAGACATAGCCTAGGGGCCAAACCTTGATCAACTCGAGTCATGTGCTAAGTAAACGGTCAGGACATACTCACCCTGAGACATAGCCT
>JAQQZZ010046901.1:0-10210 GCA_030265115.1 Mopalia vespertina | reverse complement strand
ATTATTTATAGTTAGGTTTTAATTTCTGGGAAAGTTTTTTATACAGTACATGCTAAATGTGAAGAAAATACACACCTGTACAAATTTCAGGTGAGTGATTGTAGGCGTGCTAATTGCACACCTGAGTATCGCTAAGGCACGTGCTTATCACACTCCTGTCACCGTACATATCAGAAGGCCTGGATATAGTAACATACATGAAAAAGTACTTGTATGGTTCACAAACTTTCACCATAGATGTAAACCAAGGTTTTGGTTTTGTAGAGGAAGATCAGCACACAGCTTCATTAAATAGTGTTCAATGGTTTCCTGTAGGTCAGCAGTATACTCCAATATATAGCCACACTTTAACAATCACCAAATGGGAACTGCTTGCCCCATTTGGGGATTGTTAAAAAATAATGAACCTGGCAGAAATATTCTAAACAATTTCTGATCAGAGGATTGAAAGAGAATGTGCATACAAGATGCGAATCACACTTCAAATGAATATTATATTTCACAAGTGGCAGACAGACCAGAACAAAGTCCAATAAAAGTTCCTATCTACCTATTAATGCCAGCATTATCAGCAGTTCCAGCTACTAGCTTCTGCCAAAATCCAAAACTGTCCATTATAACCTGCATTCCTTTCTCCTACAACATATCAAAAAGTAGTATAAAGGGGAGTTACAATACAGAAATATAATAATCATTAAATATGAATCAATATAATTGTGATTCTTGATCATCCACTGAATACTCAAAACATAACTATGAAATGAAGGCTGTTAATGTATACGTCAAATATGAACAAGAGGGGAAAATAAAACTTCCTGAGGGACACAAATAGGAAGAAGGCACTCTGATGAAATTAATATCACACTTGGAATAGTTTCAGTGTCCAGACCATACTCAAATCTCAGAATACCCTATACTTCAGGATGTACAGTTAAATACATCCAAAACTGATGACCTCCATGTTTGGTATGTGTCGGAGACAAAAAAAAACTAAATTATCTCCAGTATCTACCAGGACATAATGCTCTCCATATAAACTGTGTTAAATTAATCAACTTTGATTGTGTTTGATTGTGATTTAACGTCATACTCAAGGGTATTTCACTTATATGACAACAGTTTGTCCACTTCACAGTGTTCCTTACCTAATTACAGTGGAAAACGGAGGGGAAAACGGGTAAAAACCACCACAACAATTGCCAGAGCCACATCGTGTGACTCAACTTTGAAATTTTTTTTACGAGATAGTCATCCGCGAAAAGAGAAAAGTGTATTTGAAAGAATTGTTTTTTCTTCACAGATTTCTGCCACTTCTAGCTTTATGTTAAATGTGTTACCGAATGACTTTATGGTAGCTTCATCGGTAAGCAGAGGTATAGTTTTGGTCACACTTGGCAGCAGCCATCAATCTGATGAACATGTGATTCAACCCCTGTGCACTCATATCCGTCTACATTTCAGCTGAATGCTAAGCGGACATCCATATGTTTGGATAACAAAGTGTAACATAAGCAATACAAAGATCTATTCCCCCCCTCTGTTCAGGTTCTTAAATCTGGAGAAAAAAATAACTACCTTGTTTTTGGCTTTTCCGTCAAAAGCAAATTGATTTTCAGGTTTTCCATCAGGTACCTTGTAATACCTAAACCACTCATTTGTTGCCTGAAATAAAGAAAAAATGTACATACTTGTGACAGTGCATTATAATTTCCCAGTGTAAGGGAGGTAACTATCATCTTGCCATTATCTCCCTTGTAGTCAAATTAGCAAAACACCATTCTATCCAGACTTTAATAACCACTACCTTCTTGATTAGCTGCTATAATTGCAATATAAATTATAACATGTGTGCCCTGAAATAAAACTTAATAGAAAAAGCAAATGTGTTGAAAAACATATGTTATTCTAAAGCAGTTAGAGGGGGAAAAACTACTTGATTATATAAAATTGTTAAGTTTCATATTGTTGAAGGATTTATTAGAATAGAAATAGACCCGGGAAAGGTGTTTTCCTGATCAATGTAGGACTTGATATAATTTGTTTTGCAATATAAACATTGATAATAAATAACATCTTTCTGAACTGACCTGTAAAAGACCTGGCAAGTGTTTGTCCACATCTCCAATGTCTACAACATAATGAAAATATTAAATAGACCAATGATGATACTGCCTCACTGAAACATACATGATAACCGCGGGGAAACCTTGCAAAAACCACACCAGGCCCCGGAAAACTTCAATAAAACATTTAAAACAAAAAATACTGCAAGTCAAAATAGACAGACTGAAAAACGAATCCATAATATCTATATTGCAAATATGCTCTTTACTGACAGGGCAGAAAAATGGTAATTTATTCTGTCATATAAATTGTTTGTTTGTTTGATTGGGGTTAAACATCGTACTTAAGGTTATTTCACTCACATGACTTCATGCCAGCCCAATGAGTGAAGGAAACCACCCTTGACACCACTTGCAGCAATTGAAGCTCTGAGAGCACCAGTGTAAGACGCTCCCTCCAATCCAAACCAGACACATTATTCATTTCATGGCAATTCTTACCGTTCAGTTGATTAGCTAATGGATCATTGACATCTATAGAGATTATCTTCCAATCTGTCTCACCTAAAAAACATTAAAAATACAGCATGAGTAAACTGGATTGCTTCTCCATTTCAGGCTTTACAGAGTAAATAAAGTTATTTCACTCCTATGACAGCATGCCAGCCGAACCAGAGGAGAAAAGAATCCTCGCTGCCAATGGTAGTTTGATTGGGGTCTAACATCATATATGAGGTTATTTCACCCAAATTACAGAGTGCCAGCCCACAGCATGAAGGAAACCTCTCTTTGGTACTAAAGAAACACAAGACCAGGCAATCACACTTAACCAAGACACAATTTGAGTTCATATTGACACTAATAATGGTCCTATAATAGAGCAAACTTACAACTCTGAGAAATTATCAACAGTGCATATTTTATAGTTTCTATATTCCAGTTTTAATAACAATCTTCAGCAATGTTGTTAAAACTAGAAAATAGATGTTTGTTTGTTTGTTTGTTTGGGGTTTAACGTCGTACTCAAGGGTATTTCACTTATTTTGTTCCTTGCCTTATTACGGTGGAAAACCGAGAGGAAACCTTGTAAAAACCACCCCCACGATTGCCGGAGCCACATCTTGTGACTCACTTATATACCTGATGGTCGACAGGCGCACTCGATCCTGTGAAAGGTACATCGAAGTAGGCTCAGAAAGCGCACTCGCTAACCACTAAGCCACGGCCGTGGGCGGATAAAATAGAAAGATTAACGCGGAGAAAATAAATTCTTATGGTTATCCCCATTATTTCTGCTAACAAACAATTGGAAGAAACGTATGCTACGTGAGGTGCTAGCAATACAAAATATGAAACCTGAATTGAACAAAGACAAAGGACATCCATTACCCAAATTATGGACCAAGCTCTAAAATTAGTTAATTTTTCTAATCTCCTCTTTTTAGTCAATTAACATCTGATGACGATACAGGCATATGTATGAAAATGTTGTGTTCTATCACAATGTAAGAAATGGTTATCCAGAAATTTTATAATTATGGTCTTAAGTTGTCGTGAAGAGATAAATACTATCTATGTAAAAAGAACTCATTATAAAAAATAGTTTGAGCCAAAGTGTAAACTAACAGAAATGAAGATATCATGTGACAGACAAAAGGCAAAATAGTCGTTAGAAAACAAATTAAAATAATAATTTGACCATAAAAAGTATGGAACAGATTTGTTTATTTGATTGGGGTTTAAGGCTGTACTTAATTGCTATTCAAACTGGTGTCTTTACCATATCAGTTCTATATAAAGTACATTGTAGCATGGACAAAATGTAGTTATACAGAATTTAAGATTTGTGTACAATTCATAAAATAAATTTCATGAAAGTGTGGTCTGATCTCACCTTTGACCATTTACCAGTGCGCCAGGCTGGTGGACACTCGTGAAGATTACACCGTTGCTTTCTCTCTGGTTTTGGCCGACTTTCACAATGTTTCCGCTTTAATTTGCGATTATGGTTCAATTTAACTTTTTGCATACATCTAATCTTTCTTCTCTGTTTGCCTCCGCCGCATGTTCTGCTACATTTTCCCCACTGTTCTGGCTCCCACCTAACATAATGTGGAAAGAAAAATCCATTATTTGACTGTCAACAACTGAGAAAATGTCTTTCAACAGACAAACAAGGCATAGTATTGAGAATAATCATACAATCTAGGTACAGTACTGAGTACAATACGCAAAAGTTTTTAATATTGTTCTAAAGAAACCATAAAAATGGTCAAACTTGCAATAAATTAACAAAACGCTGCAAATCTCAAATATAATCAGTAAGTTTCCATCAGGCCGATATATATAAACTTCTATTTCAGACCACTGCAAATTACTTGAAGTACTGCCAATGAGGAAAACTTATAATTTTCTGGTTGTCTTTTCTAGAATTGCCATAACTTTGCAAGAAGCTGGATCTCAATCATAGTGAAAGCCTGAAGTCTCAAAAAAAGTTACACAATTTTTTTTAATATAGATATGTTTTCAATCATATTCTTGTCACCATAAGAATGCCTAAAGTCTCAAAAAAAGTTACACAATTTTTTATATATATATATGTTTTCAATCATATTCTTGTTGACAGTTAGAAAGTCTATTTTTCATGTTCTTTACTGATCTCTTAAATTTTGCAACAGTTGAAATATTGTCAATTATAAAGTTAACCTTTTCCAATTTTATTCAGGCAGTCATCAAATCATAGGTGAAACAGACTAGTTTGTATGGCAAATAATTGTGATCCTAAATGCATGAGGGACAGGGGTCAAGATTTCACTATCTTTTCCTAATATTACTTTCCCATGCATGAAATTCACATATATCATGAACAGGGTCGTCTGTTTGGTCCATATTTTTGTGCCAAGAAATATTGGACGCTTTACTTAAAACTTACAACAAAAGATAAGTTGTATTTTTTGTGTCGCAGTTTGTGAATGATAATAAAAAATTGGAAAGTATTCGAATGTGTAGTTTGAGAAATATATATTCCTACAAGGATATCACTTTTGAACTGTAGTGTGATATATATATACTATTACGAGGATATCGCTTTTGTCCACTCATTTCCAAAGTATCTTGCCTGCTGAAAATATATAGGCTCCAGTGATATCCACTGTACAACCTGTGAACAAATTTAATTTTTGACAGAACAGCTTGGGATGGAATTGGGTAGTTGGTACTTACCTGGGGGGACAAGGTTGTAGATTACAGGAGAATACTCCAGTCTCTGGCTTTGAGGCTCTGTCACAATACTGAACATTCACTTCTTCTTGATAGCCACGGTGACAAACTGCCTTCACCGTTTTCTGACCTAAAATTCAAAAGATTTTGCTTTACATGAACAGATTGAATGCAAATCATAACGTTTTTGTAGTACAGTTTCTTTTTTGATAAGCTAAATTTTAAACAGTCTATATTGTCCAACATTTGATTGTTTGTGTGAATTGGGTTTAAATCAGTACTTGAAGTCATTTCACTCTTATGATTGCGTCCCAGGCAAATGGGTAAAGGAAACTTCCTTCCATACCACTGGCAACAAACAACAATCAAACAGAACAATCCCAGGCCTGTGCTGTTGGGGAGAATGGTCAGAACGGGGTTTCCCCATGGTTATGTAAACTTCATTTAGGAAGACCTATTTATAGGTTTCCCAAATTGTTTGCAGTCTTTGTCTAAATTTGCATTTTGCTACTGATTTTGTCATCCGATTATCAATGAAGATTGTATTTTAAAGCAATTTTTCACAAAGGCACATTGATGTATTTGAAAAATCAGCAAACCAGGGGAAAATACAAATATTAGGTTATCTCACAAAATTTTAGAGGACCGATTTTAAGGTTATGCCGGAAAAGTTTACAGCCCTGGCCTGCAATCCCAAGTAGTATTGTGCAGACATCACAAACAGATCACCTTCTTGTTGCCCCTTCTTGGCTCAGTTGTTTGAAAATTGAGTAGTTGCTTGCACCAGATTAAATCGCTAAAAGCGGATTAGAGATAGACCTTCAACATGGCATTATGTCATCTATTAGCGATGAAATTTAATAGAGCTTTGGGCAGCAGGCTCTAGGGCAACAGAAAGTGCCCCCCTCCATCAACCAGCCCCACCATTTGAAGTGAATCATAAAAAATCTTGAAAAAGAATGATTTTGTGTGATGTATTTTTTACTAGAATAATCAGTGTTTGAAGCAAAACTAACCACCACCACATATTATCCAAATTATATGTCATTTGGGTCTGTAAATGGCACAGTTATAATAATTGTAAAAAACACTAAACTCTTCAGGGGAAGTGGATAAAACATTGGTAAGTGTATTCTCAACAAGTAAATGCTATGTAATAAAAGTGACCCGCTCCAGCATAACCTAAACTAAGTAGCACAAAATGAAAATTAATTTATTGGTACATGTATATTTGAACAGAGATTTGACTTACCTTTAAAATTGTATGTAATATGCTATCAGTCCTGCCTACCCTGTGTAACAAGTTTGTTCCTTCAGAGTACTTTCTTACCATTTTGTGTATATTTCTGTTACAGCATAGAAGAGAATATTAATTTTTGTGTGTATTCTGATGGCTATTTACCATGAATTATGAATACAAAATACACCACAATACACCAGGTAGGCAGGTCTGTGCTATAATATCTCTAAAACTAATCAAGTTATAGCTATTTAAGTACAACAAAGACAGCCAAAGACAATGTTTTTTTTAGAAAACTGGCTTCAAAGTTTTTTGAAAGACAAACATTCAAAGTCCATAGCAACTTAGCCTCAAATCACACTAAACTTTCCACAGTTGATTCAGTTTATATCCATAAAACCTCAATATTGACCTGGTATGCCATTTTAACCTTTTGCTCAATACTCGAAACAAAGATTCGGGACTGCATTTTGCTGGAGCAGGTCACAAATGATAACAAGGAAAGTTGACTTGCCTCCAGCACATGGCTCACTACAGGTAGAAACGGACACACTCCAACGGTAGTTATGGGTCTTTTTTATGGCTAACTCCTCTGAATTCTTGGCTAAAGCATACTCATATTTAACTCCTGTATTCTCACCTTGTACCAGGACCTATGTAAAACAAGATAAATTTTGGTTATATCCTTAAACGTAATAAACATTTAGCTCATTAACATCATCCTTTGCGTAGAAAGTTATCAATGATTGAGATTCAGTATACAAAAGTTGCTCAACAACATTTGAATGGACGATCTATATTTTGATTGATTGATTGATTGATTGTAGTTTATTGAGCTAGTACAGGAAACAAAATTTCTTTATGAATGTAAGCCATGTGTCATTCAAGGGATTGATTAAAGTCGCTTTGTTCACTTAAGAACTAGTTATTCAAAATTGAATAAATTATGCTTTGGGTGCCCTTTGAGGTTACATATTGATCGGTGATAGCTAAATTACTTAAGAAGATTTGCACATGTAGAGCCACAAGTAGGCCTATATAAGATTTAATTTTAAAACAAGTTAAAAACAAGAAAGAAAGAAAAGAAAGATTATCATGGCTTAAATGTAAAAATATTGAGTTCTTAACTGCTCAAATTAAGCTTTCATTCAATTGGAGGGGCCAAATTTCAGCCACTTCTAATAGACTTCTACCTGGTCATTGAAATTACCTCCAGTACTAAATCCTCCTGAAGTGGCCCTTCTGCCATCAAGCTCTCCACGTCATTATAGGGCCTCTTGTAAACAAATTCTGTGCCTCCAAACTTATAGACCCCTGGCCAGGCTACATTCCTGTCTCCGTTCAGGTAATAATGGCCATAGATATCCCTAATAGATAGGTAATTCACAGATATACTTTTTTCTTTTATTGAGATACTTCGAGCTTCTTTAGGCAGAACCACAATGGGGAAGTAACCTGTATAAACATAGCAAAGAACCCTTAACATGTTTGTATACCAGGAACGCATATACTCATTAGACCATGAATTCAAATCTGATTGTTTTTCACAGCGGCACTTTTATTAATATTTCTGTTCCCTTCATCCACCATTCCCAACCCAGGTTGACTGTTTGCAAATGAATACAACCAGGCTATGCCTTTAACCTTGATTGCTCGAAATATGCTAGAACAAAAGACTGGTAGACAGATTTTTCTCTTCCCCTTTAAAAGGTTATTATCAGTGGTCTCTAATAAAGGGTAATACAAATATAATTTGAGGAGGTATCTTGTGTTGTAAAATTACCCATATTTTACATATTTTAACACATTTTGTTAACATCTTGTACCTTTTTCTTGTCATTGTTGTCAGTTTTTTGGGGACAACGATTTTATTCTCCCATTAGATGTACAGACTGTCATATGAGTGAACAAACATAATGTTCGGAGTAACATGTTGATCAAACACAAATATTTACATATATACTATATATATTTTTTCTATTGTAGAGAAATAATATATATCTCATAAGACACAAACTTTTCTTACTGAATGCTGGAATATGGTTAGTTGTTGGGGTTTTTTTTATCGTGCTTTCACCTCATACTCAAGTGTATTTGAGATTAAGGACAGATTATCCATTTCTTACTCTGCCTTACTATGGTAGAAAACCAAGAGGAAAAGTAATACACAAATTGAGAGGATCACTCCGTCAATAGACTACTGGGTACTTACTATTATAGTGTGGCTGCTGTGAAAATTCTCCTTTGACTATTTTACATGTGGAGTTGTCTCCCCTGCACTCTCCACAGATGTCTGTTGTTGAACCAGACTCAACCACCCCATCACAGCCAACAGACTAGAACAGAAGAGAGCAAATATATCTTGTTGAAATTGATTTGATTTAACCATTTCCAATCATTTTCATACATAACTGTCAAAGGAAGATTGTTTTTATACGCCATGCTTATGGGTGTTTCAATTATATAATGACAGTGTATTCCAACAATAATTGACATTAGCATATAAACCATAAAATGTGAGGAGTATTGATAATGTTGGAAAGTTCTTTATTCAGTGCTAAGTAAAAACAGTATTGCTACTCTTCAATTACTGCCCTTAGCTAGAGGGCCTCAAAAGATGAATACATAAAGAGAATAGAAATTGCCTACAGTTTGGCCTACTTTCTATTGTTTTAAATTTTCATTCAAAGGTTTCAAATATCACAAGATATTTTTGGTTGAAATTCCTAGGTTTGTGAGGACTGGATAGATACCTGACAGGTGCCCTCCACACAGATGTCCCCTGGTTCATCCTCACATGTTCTCCCATTAACTGCTGCCAGTTTGAGTGTGAAGATGTATGTCCTCGTCTCAGCCATACAATACACCTTACAAGGCTCCTTGGCTAACAACAGTAAGAAATCAAAAAGCACACAATAATTTTCTTTTTTATTTGATTTTCTTTTTTTGATTTATTGATTTAACTGTGATGACAAGTGTGTTAGAAATGGGACAAAAAACAACAGCAACTTTTCACAGGCAAAATGTCTACGTTGGCATAGAATAGTCATCACCCTTGCAATGGTGGAAAAATGGCAGGCTTCATTTTATTTTTTATTAAATATTTCCTAAAGTATACTGATAATGGAGCTGCACTCATACCTACACTTATACAACTGGTCATTGGGTTTCCATTTCAGAAGCCACCCTTGGAATGGTTTTGAGTTATACGCTTTACACTGCTGAGCTGACATGTTTCTTTCCCCTTCATCACATGCCTGAAATTACAAAGAGACGATTGATTGGCGTTTACAAAAACTGTATACTTGAGAATGGAACATTATGATTTAATTGTCAATAAAACATCTTCTCTGTTAATAGACCAGTTGGTTTGTATAAGCAAGAAATGAATAAACTAGACTAAACATATGGGCTTGGCCCTTGGATAAAATGAATTGTAGAGAGCTGATGATTCAAACATAAAGTACCAGGGCTGGTATTCATAAAGTTACTAAAGTATTTCTTAAAGTTAAGAATGTTCAAATATCAAGCTTAAGTTTGTATGATCCTAAAAGAAAGATTATAAGTAAAATTGATAAAATGTCAACTTAATTATTTCACATTAACTTTTCTCATGATCAAATGACAGGCTGAAATTTGGCTAAATAATTCTTAACTTTAAGAAATACTTAAGTAGCTTTATGAATAC
>JAQQZZ010046890.1:0-10211 GCA_030265115.1 Mopalia vespertina | reverse complement strand
TCGCCTCTTACGATCGACCGAGGAAGCCGAGGGAATATTCTGCAGGGCCATGGCCCACCCGCTCCCTCACGGGGCAGGAACATGCTGTGAGTCCAGAGCACCAAACAACACAGGTGTGATTGATTATACGACTCTTTTATTTTAATGCCCTGACAAGTGACAAGGCTTGGAACAAACTAGCCTGAGCCTAATGAAGCAAACATAGAAGAAAGCTGTCAAACAAGCTGTCAAAACTACCAGCAGCTTCGGGAGAATCAGAAAAAATCAAAAAATCACTATGACTGCGTTAATCGTCTTGTTTGCACTTTTTCGGCGTTTTTACAATTATGATTATCTGTTCATATCACAAAGGACAAGCCAAGTGAGTGAAGGAAGACACCATCATATGACATTCACAACAAAAAAATCTAAAGGCTAGCAGGGTGAAATAAGACATAATGCTATGACTGACAAATTCCCAGATATGGCATGAAATTTCCTGGTTTTTCCAGGACACAGTGTGGAATTTATCCGGCACATTTTAGTGCTTAAAGTAAAAATTCAGAGTATTGTTAAAGACTGATTTTTATCTTTATGTAGAGTTTATAAACTTCTTTTCAAGATTTTAACAAAGGGAATGAACAAAATAATATAAAAAATAATGCAAGTGACATTACCAGATTTTCTAGGAAAGCCAAAATCGATCACAAATTTGTAAAATTAGCACTCTTAACATGTGTCTGAGCACATGAATGTGAACATAATAGTGCCTTTCACAAACTTTTCATGGTGGAATAACAGCTTTCCAATAAATTCCAGTACTGGAAAACTTCTATCATTTTCTTTGGGAAATCTTTAACCTAAAGACATCAAGGGGGATCTGGGCACCCAAGGCTCCCTTAGCTCAGGGGGGATCTGGGCACCCAAGGCTCCCTTAGCTCAAGGGGCATCTGGGCACCCAAGGCTCCCTTAGCTCAGGGGGGATCTGGGCACCCAAGGCTCCCTTAGCTCAAGGGGATCTGGGCACCCAAGGCTCCCTTAGCTCAGGTGGATCTGGGCACCCAAAGCTCCATTAGCTCAGGGGGATTTGGACACCCAAGGCTCCATTAGCTCAATGGGGATCTGGGCACCCAAGGCTCCATTAGCTCAAGGGGGATCTGGGCACCCAAGGCTCCATTAGCTCCAGGGGGATATGGGCACCCAAGGCTCCCTTAGCTCAGGGGGATCTGGGCACCCAAAGCTCCATTAGCTCAAGGGGGAACTGGGCACCCAAGGCTCCATTAGCTCAAGGGGGATCTGGGCACCCAAGGCTTCATTAGCTCGGGGAATCTGGGCACTGAGGCTCCCTTAACTCAAGGGGCATCTGGTCACCCAAGGCTCCCTTAGCTTAGAGCTTTTGGGTGACAAAATCTCCTTTTAGCTCAGGGGGAATCTGGGCACACAAGTTAACTTCTTGGTGTTAGAACACCATGCAATTGACAAAGAACCCAACCACCAACATAAAAGGAGAGCGTAATACTCACGGCTGATCACTGTAAGAAAGACAGTAAAATGAACAGGGTGTTTAGGTGGGCAGAAAATGGTGGCATAGGCATGTTTAGGTAAGAAGAGAAGGGCTTAGGTAGGACACAAAAAGGGTGCTCTGGGCAGTTTGGGTAGAGATCCAAATAGCTAAGTTGATATCAATCACCATGACACAATAACTTCACTGTTGGTCGACATGGCAATTAAGATCAACTTCAGAAAACAACCAATCAGTTTAAAGCAAGGGGAAAAGACAAGCATATGTGAGGGAAAACCCAAGAACTTATCAGGATTTTGGTATGAGTAGTGAGAAAGGTCAGAATCTTCATGTTATCTAATCTATATTTTAGACTACAAGCAGCCATGAATTCTATTCTAATAAATAGCATTAATAGTTCTAGCTATGAAGCAATTATCTTTGTGCTGAGACTAATGTAAGATATATTTAGCTCAAACAGTCATTATCCTTGAGCCAAAACTAAATCACTGATGTTTGAGCTAAAACTAATCTAATATATTTTTGAGCTCGGAATAAAGCAATAATCCTTGACCTAATGAGAGATAATTATCTGTACCTCATGAGAGATAATTATCTGTGACCTCAAAATAAAGCAATAATCCTTGACCTAATGAGAGATAATTATCTGTGACCTCATGAGAGATAATTATCTGTGACCTCAAAATAAAGCAATTATCCTTGACCTCAGAACAAAGTAATTATTCTTGACCTCATGAAAGATAATTATCTGTGACCTCAAAATAAAGCAATTATCCTTGACCTCAGAATGAAGTAATTATTCTCGACCCAGAAGAAAGTTATTATTCTTGACCTCATGAAAGATAATTATCTGTGACCTCAAAATAAAGCAATTATCCTTGACCTCAGAATGAAGTTATTATCCTCGACCCAGAAGAAAGTTATTACTCTTGACCTCATGAGCGATAATTATCTGTGACCTCAGCAGAAAGTAATTATTATTGACCTCATGCGAGATAACTATCTGTGACCTCAGAAGAAAGTAATTATCTTTGACCTCCAAATAAAGCAATTATTCTTAAATTCCCCATAAACTTATTTTTGATTACTTGAAAATATAGCAATTATCCTGGACCTCAGAAGAAAGTAATGACCATTGACCTCAGAATATAATGATAATCCTTGACCTCCGGATAAAGCAATTATTTGTAACCTCAGAATAAAGTAATTTACCCTGACCACTTAATTAAACAAGTATCCTTGACCTCAGAATAAAGAACGTATCCTTGACCACAGAATTAATTATCCTTGACCTCAGGGGAAAGTAATTATCTGTGACCTCAGAAGCCAGTAATTATCTTTGACCTCTCAATATAGCAGTTATCCTTGACCTCAGAAAAAATAAATTTGACTCCACGTAAGCAATTATTCTTGAGTAATAATCCTTGACCTAAGGGGAAAATAATTATCCTCGACCTCTAAAGCCAGCTATTATCTGTGACCTCTGAAGCCAGCTATTATCTGTGACCTTTGAAGCCAGCTATTATCCTCAACCTCTGAAGCCAGCTATTATCCTTGACCTCTGAAGCCAGCTATTATCCTCGACCTCAGAAGAAAGCTATTATCTTTTAATTCTATAAGCATTTTTTGAATAATTATAGAGCAATTACTTAAACTAACTAATAGCCAATTCCACAAAATAATTTCTTGTTTAACTTTTCTTTTTAAATATCATGTTGCAAAATATAATTTTAACTTTTTTTTTTAAGTAAGGTTAAAGGTCTCGCTTTATTATGTGCTATAATGGGCATTCAGATGCTGTGTTATGATGGATTTCAATAACACTCAAATTGTGTTCATATCAGAAATTTCTTTGTGGAATTGAACCTAGTAACTAAAAAAGTTAGACAAAAAAATGTATCAAAAATGAGATGAGAAATAAAAACAACTTTCTATTCTACATTTTGCAATTGTTAATAATTTTCAAAAACCTCTGACCTACCTTCTTTCGGCTTCTTCTCGTAATCTAAGAGCCATAATTTCAGCTTCTCTTGCTCTAAATTCAACTCGCCTAAACTCTTCTTCAGTCTAAAAATAAATAAATAAAAGTAACAGCATTTAATGTTAAATCACCTTGAAATTATTTCAGTAATTTATTTGATTGTCATACAAAATACAAAAATATGAATAATTTTGCATTTAGGTGTTTGTTGGATAAACAGATTAAAACCTGGTTCAAAGTTTGAATGAAGATTTAAACTAGAAATGGTTAATAAATTTTAATTCTGGCCATTCTTGACAAACATCAGTACAAAGGCATCAAAAACAGATTGGCTTCATGTTGCCCTTTAGCTGAGAGAGCTCAGGGCAACAGGAAGCTCTCTTCCAACACTCTGCTCTACATATGATTGATTTGTATTTTATGTCATACTTAAGGTTATTTCACTCATATAAATCTCTTTTTTTTTCTGTGCAATGAAAATTAAAGATTGATACAAGAACATGAAGTTACAATACACAAGTTACTAATACATTTTTAATATTGAACTTATTTTAATTTAAATCTTATTTCACTTTTCTTTACTTTTGATTTGAGATTTTTGTGGTACTAAAGTTTATCGCACTCATTTGAGGGCTTGACAACCTTATGGGTAAAGGAAATCACACTCAACGTCACTGACAAACAAAGCCAAGATACAAAATTGTGCAATATGACAAAATGAGTCAACTTTTAGAGCTAGACCAGACTCTTGTTGGGGCTGAGCTCTGAGAGCACCAAGGCCACCGGAAGCATTTGATATAGCCCAGACTTGCAGAAGTAAGAAAATTGATTATGATCCAGAACCTAATGTGGCAAACTTTCATAACAAACCTCATGCTCCACCTTTAAATAAGATGATTACGATACCTTTATATCCAAGGTGAAAAATGTTTCTTCACAAACCCCAGTCTCCTTTAACCACTATCAGAAACATGTTGAAATGACATACAAATAATCCACTCCTCAAACACCACACATCGAACCAGATATTGTTTAAACCCTTCACCACACTGAATCTTTCTTCTTGAATTGTTCATTTGACCGGGGTTTTTACACCTTACTTAAGGTTATTTCACTCATATGGTGGAGGAAATCCCCCCAACCCTCTCATGTTTCAGGGGCCCACAATGGACCTCATTCCTGGCAGGCCCCATACTCAACTGGCAGGTTCCATTTCTTGGAAAATGAAGCAACTTCTTCTAAATGAAGATTACAGCAATATAAAAGTAGGTTGTAAATTTATTGGTGTTTAATGTCGGGCTCAAGAGTTTTTCACTGATATAATGATGGTGTAACATTAATTGTAAGACTAACACACAACCATTAAATGTGAAGTTTCCAGTGCTCTATAAAGAAAATATAAATGTCTTTGCCATAAACATGTAACACTGTTTTACAACAGAAAAAAAAAGGTTCATATTAAACAGAAAAAAAAATGAATATTGATCCTACCAAATTTAACCCTGACGACTCCAAACCAAATTTATATAATAATAAATCCTCTTAGCATTCAAGTTGACACATATTACCAGTGGATATTTCACAAACCAAGATTAGGTACGACACATTTGTAAGTGGAAACACAACTACCCACTCCAGACACCCTTGAAGATTAAAAAAACCTACGACTTGTGTGTGTGCACGGGCTTGTGGGATAGGACGAACCTTCATCGAACTCAGGCGCATACGTTTAATCTCAGCCTCAGTTTCAGTATCTTTTTGTCGTAATAAATGAGCTTCCTCTTCAGCGATTTTGGCTTTCTCCGCTAATAATTCAGCACTTTCTTCTGAGCGTGCCTAAAAAACATGAACGGTTATTATGGTTGTTAATA
Source organism: Mopalia vespertina (assembly GCA_030265115.1). NCBI lineage: Eukaryota > Metazoa > Mollusca > Polyplacophora > Chitonida > Mopaliidae > Mopalia > Mopalia vespertina. Next base: position 4,858 of record JAQQZZ010046890.1, on the reverse strand, counting down.
AACTGCAGAACAAATACATTTTTTGATTTATCATTAGTACACTGTTTATAAACCAATAACCAGTACTGGTTGATTGCTACTGAAATCCCATTTTGTAACCATCAAGTACCAGGCCTGTGCTGATGGGGAGAACGGTCAGAACGGGGTTTCCCCATGGTTATGCAAACTTAATTTAGGTTTCCCAAATAATTGTTTGCGGTCTGAATTTGACAAATTTTGTCATCTGATAATCAATGAAGTTTGTGTTTAAAGCGATTTTGTTTTATTTTTTTATCAAGGCACATTTATGTATTTTCCAGGGGAAAATGCAAATGTTAGGTTATCTCTTTTAGAGGACCTATTTTGAGGTTATGCCGGAAAAGATGACAGCACATGCCTGAGTACCATCTATATTTTCAATGCAGACTGGAAACATTGGGATAAACCTGCGCCATCACCATAGTATCAGGACCTCACTCTCTACTTTGAGCCACAGTTACAAAAAAATCCAGCCACTTAAAAATTTGTAAATATGTTATGTGGGTCAACATTAAATGGAACAATTTTTTGACTTAAGAACAAAAATAATTTGTTAGTATTAATAAAAAAGAAATTGCATTAATCTACAGCTGAATTACGTCATAGCATAGTCTCAGTGTATTTATACAGTAGTAATTTTCCTGGCGTCTGCACAAATTATACTATTTTAGCGAATATCTCTACATTCAAAATAGTTCAGGTTTATGACCAAGTGGGCTGTACGCAAGTCATGAAGGTAAGACGGTGATGGTTTTAATCAAATGCTGAAATCCATTATACCAAATGGCTTTGTTTATTTGATTGAAGTTTTATGCAGTACTTAAGGTTATTCCACTGGTATGACTGCATGCTTGCATAATGGGTGAAGTAAACCACCTTTGGCATCTCTGGCAACACACAAAGACAAGACAGGGCAATCAGAAGACGAAATACAAAGACATCACAAACAGATCTACTTCATGTTGCCCCTTAGCTTATAGAGCACCAGGGCAACACAAAGCTGAAATGGCAAAGACAAATTGAATTTTAACAAGCTTGTCACAGGACTCAAAATTTTTAATGCCAGACAGCTCAGAAACAAGTGAGAATATTTAAGGATTAGTTATTTAGTACACCTGCATTTACTTGCCCGAAAGACTACTGAGATCCACCCGTTAGTCAGCATGGAAATAGATATTCAATACTGTGGGCTGGTAAAGTATGTTTTCCAGACTACATGTAGCTAGTATGCATGTCATAAAAACTGATCAGCCTGATATTGGGTGGGTTTAAACCCGTATTGTATTTGAGATGAACTGGACATTTTACCAGAGCTTCATTAGCACTCCTGACTTCAGTTTGTAACTGCATCATTTTTCTCTCCATGTCTTCCTTCTCTCTTAAAGCTTCTTCCCTCATCTGTTTCTCTTTGGCAAGGCGAGTTCGATCCAGCTGAAAGTATAAACAAACGGATCCTTTGAATAATGCTTTCTGCTTACTCATGGGTATTTTCTCGTAATTGTTTGCTTGTTTGATTGAGTTATTATGGTTTATAAAGAAACAATATGTCTTATCAACAAGAATCTATTAAAAACAACAACAACAACACTGTTGTGACATCATTCCACCAAGATGCCTTCAACAGAGAATAAACTAACTAAACAAAAAAGGAGCCAACCACTTTCTGTTCCATTTATGGTAAAATGGGAGGCAACTCTGGCTATGTGTATGACCGCATACAGGGGTTGATCTAGTCAAATCTACAAAATGCTTAACTGGCAAAAAATCCAACAGTAGAGGGCGAATACTAAATTTTTTTAAAGTTTGGGGAAAAAAATTTACTTCGATCTTTCCTGGCTTTATATTAATATGGCCATTATCAGTTAAATTAAATAAAGTTATTAACATCATTATTATTACCTGTCGTCTTGTTTTATCATCTCTAGCCTGTGCTTTCATCTGCTGAATCTCCATGGTGTCGGGTTTTCTCCTCCTCATGAACAACTCGTGGTTTCCTACACATAATTCTAAAATCTGAAAACACCATAAAATATATCACACGTATTAAGCATCTAATAATTGACAGTTTTACCAATATGTCTAAATTCTGAAAACAACAAGAAATATCATCAAATATGACCACCATTGAAGGTTTTTTTTTAACATAATCTTCAAATCTGAAGAATAAAATCACAAACAGATCAGCTTCTGCTCCAGGAGAGAGTTGAGGATTCCACTTTATTTAAAAACCAACCAATAACTACCTATCAATGATGATTTGATATTACTGGCATCTTAATTGTAAAACAAGTAGGCCAACAGCCCTAGTCTTGTAAATTGAAAGAAAAAATGTTCATCTGTTTGATTGATTGGGGTACTGTGAAAGACTAATGATCAAAATTTTTCAAAAAGTTAATAAAACTGTGTGAAACACCAACTTGATCTGTATTTGTTTGTTTGTTTGATTGGGGTTTAATGCTGTACCTTGGGTTATTTTATTCAGGTGACGGTATGCCAACCCAATGGTGAAGAAAATCACCCTCAACTGAGACAGGACAGGACAAATTCAGGACCATCACATGGCATTATACAAAGAGATCACAACAGAGTGCTTCATGTTGCTCCTGAGCTCTGAGAGCACCAGGGCAACAGGAAGCTCCTTGCCAACCATCCACACTGGATCTGTAAGATGTTATAACAAACCTGTAGAATTGGACAAACTCTATTCTCAATTTTATAAGGTGTTGCAAAAAAGGATGATAACGTTTTAAAGATTTTACTAGGTCAAAATGGAAAAAAAAAAAACCCAACAAAACTGTGTGAAACTAAACCTGATTTTTAAGCTGCCATAAAGCTTTATATGCAAACGTTGAAGTGTGGAAATTGTGTTACAGACAGACGAGGGGTAATCCTATTCTGTCCTCTGTTTCTACTAATGGGGGAATAACAATAAAGTTGTTAAATAGTATGGAGAAAACCTTCTTAATTGACAAAATTCTCAACCATGTATAACACATTAACAGATACAAACTTAAAAAGTAGAAGTCATTTTTAGGTGCTGAACAAAGCCCCCCTCCCTGAATTTTTTTATTAATTACTTGAACTATGAGTATTCATCGCCATTCAATTCGAATGAGGGCTTTTATTCAAAACACAAAAGTTTTTCAAACGTCTCAGCTCATGACCAAATTATTTAAAGATACTCAGTACTTTATAAAATATGTCACATGTATTACTCTCTTTTCATGAAGGACTTTTTCATAAAAAAAATTCTATAAAATTGATTATTTTATACAAACCGTTACCCATAGTTTAAATGGAGAGCATTATCATTTTTATGAAAGAGTAAATAATAAAAAATTTCAAACTTTCAGGGAGATTTGTACATAATGTTGACACTTTGACACAATTCCATTATGATTTTTAATAATCTTTCTACTACTTTTGTACCTCAGACAGTTTCATTTTCTCCTCCTTTAAGTAAAAGGTATTTAAGAAAATTATTCCTATAAATAGATGTCTGAACCAGTATAACATACATGTATATGGTCAATTGAGTACATGTACCAATTAAAAATAGCATGTGTATATTTTTATAGAGTATTAACATCATACAGTGAACTGAATTTACTACTTAATTAACACTCTAGTACTAGCCTACATGTACAAAGCCACACTTATAGATCTGTGCAGAAATGCATACAAACATGAATATGCATGAGGTCAGGTTAATGAATATTCATAGGAGGCCAAAGGTCAGATGACCATGTGGAAGCTGAATATGAAAATAGCTTTACATAAGAATGCATTCAATACAAGTGTTTACGCCCAATGAGAGCCTTGATTTACATCTACATGTATATATGCATACTCTAAGTACATCTAAAAATTGCCTACATTATAAGGGGAAGTAAGGACAAACATAAATCAAGTATGAAAGCACATGTATTTAGTATTCACAGCAGAGGTGTCCTGAGCGTATACAAACCCTTTATTTTCTTGTTACAGGACACAATGGGATTGATTGATTGATTTGTGTTTTACGCCACATTCAGTGGTACATGTATTTCAGACACAGTGTGGCATGAACATGTTGACCCAGGCCACAATAAGCTTAGGGTGTTATTTTCACGCCACATAATCAGGATTCTCAGGAAGCTCTTTTCTGAAAAGTGTTGACAAGTCTTTTGATTTACCAAAATTGAGTTCAATTAAAATTTGATGAAACATTTGAAAGTATTGTTTGATTTGGGTTTAATGCTGTATTTAAGGTTATTTCAGTCACATGACGATGTTCGTACCAGCCCAGTGGGTGAAGGCAACCGCCCTTGACACCACTGTAAACAAACACAGAGCTCTCAGATAATCCATCTGCCCACACTGAAACAGTAGGCCACTTAATATACAGCCCATAAAGTATAAGGACAATATTGGGACAGTTGCTCCTTAGCAAAAAAGTATTAGGACAGTTGCCCATTAGTCTAAACAAAATGAGGTCACTTGCCCCTTAGCCCTTGAAGTATCAGGGTAGTTGTCCCTTAATCCATAATGTATTGGGACAGTTTCCCCTTAGCCCATAAATTATCATGACAGTTGCCCCATAGCCCATAAACTATCAGGATAGTTACTCCATAACCCATAAACTATCAGGACAGTTTTTCCATAACCAATAAACTATCAGGACAGTTGTACCATAACCCATAAACTATCAGGACAGTTGCTCCATAACCCATAAACTATCAGGACAGTTGCTCCATAACCCATAAACTATCAGGACAGTTGCTCCATAACCCATAAACTATCAGGACAGTTGCTCCATAACCCATAAACTATCAGGACAGTTGCTCCATAACCCATAAAC
>JAQQZZ010046868.1:0-10212 GCA_030265115.1 Mopalia vespertina | reverse complement strand
TGGTGGGCCTACGTGATTTCGTTTCGGAGATATCGCGGTAACGGCCAAATGTGATTTTGTTTCAGAGATAACATGGTATAAAAAGAAGTTGAAAAAGAGGCATAACTCTATAAATTCTTTGACGAGCATGCTCAATTTCGAAAGGCTTTCCACAATTCACTAGATACAGAACACATCCAAATTTGGTGGCCCTACTTGATTTCGTTTCGGAGATCACGGTAATGGACGGAGGGACAAACAGACGGAAACGAGAGAAACCTGAAAAAAGGGGCATAACACTGTAAATCATTTGACAAGTATGCCCAATTTCAACAGGCTTCCCAGAATTCACTATATACATAATATATATAAATTTAGTGGCTAAATGTGATTTTCTTTCAAAGATATCATAATATAGAAAATGTTGAAAAAGCGGTATAACTCCATAAATTCTGTGACAAGCATGCCCAATTTCGATAGGCTTCCCACAATTCACTACATACATAACATATCCAAAGTTGGTGGCCCTACATGATTTCGTTTCGGAGATATCACGGTAACGTACAGACGTACGGACGTACATGATGACGACAATACCCCTAGGCCAAAATTGGACGAGGGGTAAAAAACGAAGAAGCCAATCAAATACATCAGCTAAACAGCAGAGAAAGACAATATTCTTTTCGATCACTGGCGGCATGATGACATTTTTCCTTAATTTGTTTTTAATGAAATTTTAATGTATTTCAATGTTTGTATCTATTGCAGAGTAATTTTAGGTAACATGGTTACAGGCTGCTGCACATTGCCTATTACTCGAACTTCCTTGTTTGACTACAAATATGGCCCAAGTGTGACAAGGCTAGGAATAGAGTTTCACGTCAGGACACACCTTGTCTCGAGAAGTTGCTCAAATGTATGATGGTGGTCAGACGGACTCTATCCCGTGTACACTATACATCTACATCAATAAGCCACGGCCGCTGGCCGAACGTAATAAGAAATATAAAAAACAAAACGACGTACATCAGATTAAAAACCAACCAAGGCCGAATCTAAAAGTATTAGATTTAATATAAATTGTCTCTGAGCAAAGTTAATGTGAAATTAAAAATGTGATTAAATCGCTGATTACATTTAATCAAAACATATACATGAAAACACTATTGTAGAAAACACACATTGGTCATTTTAAATAAATAAAGGATAGTAAGCTTTAGTATATTGAATATTGATTAAATCTCGAAACTGCATATTATGACTAAAAACACCGCTCATTAATACATCCATATGTAACGAACGAACAACATTATTTATTGTTATGAAATGAGACAATCACGTATATACAACAATTAATTCTAACAGTTATAATATTGACCTGTAGACATTGTAAAATACTTGGCTCACTTAGCAATAAAATTACTTTAAAACTTTGCCTGTTGCTATTCACTAGAGGTTTCACAAGTAAATAATGATGCACAAAAAACATAAATGTGATAGGACATACACGTAGTTCAATAAATCTACCATGGCAGCAATACTATTATGCTTTCGTAAAAATCAAAATTTGTAAGTTATGTAAATAGGGAGACAGCTGTATCAAAAATAGCCAATTATCAAATATTTTTTAAGTAAAACTTCTCGTTTGTGGTATTCCTGGTTATTTCACTCATATAACGGTGTGTCAGCCCAACGGGCGAGGGGCACCCTAGACGTCAATGGCAACAAAAATAACAATACAGGACAATCACAAGATGCAATACAGATATCACAAACAAATCATCTTTATGTTGCCCCTTAGCTCCAACACACCCAGGACCTTTATAGTTCTGACAGAACCAGGGCAACAGGAAGCTCCCTCACAATGCTCCACTAATGTAAAAAGTTGAGGACTGTACACACTCCTACAGAAAAATACAAATATCCATCAATTGTATTATTAAACAAACCTTGGGTAAGAATATGACACAAAAATATATATTTGCAATTTGACTTGAATGCAGATTTAAAAGAACACAATTTCTCCTAGAATATAAAAAATAATTTGCATTGGAACTCTCTGAAACCCCTCCAAGGAATGTAAGATGTCCTGCACAGCTGCCTATTGTCTCATCTATTCACAATATACTTACTGTCAACCAGAAAGAGGTGCACAGGTTAAAGCAAATCAAAAAAGCTATTAGGAACCACATCAATGTATTATTTAGAAAAAAATCTGACACACTATTCCATTAAGTGAACTTTAAGCAGGTCATCACAACAAACTTCCAACAATAAATTGAATCATTGTAAATGTCCAGTGGCTGTTGCTGTGCAAACAGAAAAGGCGGAGTCGGCTGTGTGGCACTATAGTTGTGATAACTCTCAAATTAAGGCAGATCAATAGAAGCTTAGTTAGGAGAAAAACTATGGATCATATATACCATTTTTGGAATGGGGAATAACAGAACATTGTTATTAACAGTAGATGTGTTTATAAGCATATACTAGTCTATTATGACAAGTTTACATGCTTTGCTACTACTGCTCATTGCATAGGCAAAGATTATGTGAAGAACCAAAGTCCTCCTAAAGCTAACTTCTCACCCCTATCAATCACAAGCAACATTTGTCATCTTCTGTCAATAGTTTTATGATTTTGTAGTTATATTTTAAAACTGTTCATTGTTTGTTTGATTGATTGAGGCACCTGACTTAAGGTTATTACACTCATATGACTGGCTACCAGCCAAATGGGACAAAGAAATCACCCTTGACGTCAATACCAGCAAAGACAAGACAGGACAATCACAGGACACAATGCAAACACATCACAAAAAAATCAGTTAGGAAGCTCCCTCCCTATCGCTTGGTTAAGAATATGTTGATATCCAGGTGATATTCAGATCAATAATCTTGTTCTCTCGTCCGCCCCATTAGTATAGACAGGTACTTCATCCAGGTGTTGTACCCTCAGGTGTGTCGTTACCTCCAGGTGAGCCTTTTGGAAATCTCTTACATATGTTAAAAAGAACATGAGGAATGATACACACATCACCCATTCTCCCATGGTACTGGTTATGTGAGCAGCGTAACCCTGAAATTAGTAATTTATGAAGAATTTAAGTCTACTATAATATAACAGCTTATAATACTGTTATAAGCTTATAAAAATATAACATATCAACTGTAACTCGGCTATTACAATATTACTAATCAATTTTAACCCTGTAACTACATAAATAATTAAATAATTTAAATTCATATATAAATAAACTTTTGTGTTACATCTACAAATAAACTTTATTATTATAACATACAATATTTAACCTATTATTTAATATCCAATTTAACAATTCTACCAGGAAAAATAAACATTCTAGTAGTCCATCTTCAGTGTAACCTTAAACAAATTTGTTACTAAAAATGCAACTATTTTACTTATTGATTTATTGTTAAACATTTTGAACATAAACATTTCCTAGAAACATTGATGTTTTTTTTTCTCTATCAGAAATTTTGAGATGTTTCCTATCAAATTCATCTTTGTCCAGATCATGAAGGATCAATAACTAGAGAAATTAAGACAATCTACAATATATGTAACTCACATCATCCTCTGGGTGCCAGTGGAATTTGTCATGTTCATGAGGAGCTTTGTCCCATTTTGCTCGGGAGACTACGGCAGCCACAAATGCTGAGACAGTTAAGGGGGAGTAACTCAGTGACTAACAAACAAGATTACAAAACAAAGGGAGATAATCTAAATTTCTTATATATATCAATACTATACAAAATAATTTGTAACAAACTTGCTAATATAATATTACTAATAGTAGAAGGATAATCTTGATTGGATATAAATTTCAATACAATTCCCTTAGGGCACATTGTATTAAAACTTGGCTTGATAGTCACTTTCTGGAATACTATTAAATTAGATTTGTTTGTTTGATTCTTTGCTTCGGGTTTAACACATACTGAAGGCCACGACAAATTTAACTAGAAAAAAGGTTTTAATATTTTCAAAATTGAATCAAGTTCAGATTTGATGTATTAAATTTCTATCGCACAGTGTACCTTAATTGGTCATAAATACTTGATACAACTGAAACTGTTTTGTATGTTTTGAAATTTAATCGCTAACATGAAAATCCAACATTGTTTAAATAGTGAATTTCCTTCCTGAAAAAGTAAAAATTCAATTTTGTATCAGCTTTATATTCCTACTTTTCAATACTGGATAAAGTGTCCTTCTTTTCATGTCTTATCAAGTCAAAAATTACTGTCTACAGGCTCAGATGAACCTAGAATTTATAAAATGGTTAGTCACAAAGTTATGTTTGTTTGTTTGTTTGATTGGGGTTTAACGTCATACTCAAGGGTATTTCACTTATATGACGACGGATTGTCCACTTCACATTGTTCCTTGCTTAAATATGGTGCCAGTCACAAAGCGAATGAAACAGGTCAAATTGTTTAGTTGTGATTGGTTGAAAACAAATCACATGGCTTTGAAGAAAACCTTACATGATTTCTGCCAATGTCATGCAAATAGTTGCACACTAGAGCATGAGACATTGACAACTTTTCTGCTGGTCCCTCGTTTTGCTCTTGTGAAGGCTTTGGCTAGTAGAGCAGATGTCTACTTGTCACATGAGAGTGTTCTCTTGTAAAGCTGTGGCTAGCTCCATCTCATAAGGGGTTACAACGTAGGAGCCTTAGTCTAATTCGCTAATGTTAACCAAAAAATAAAATTGGCGCAAATATGAAGCGAATACGTTGTTCGTTGAACATCAAACATCTAGTCTAGGTGACAAATCATGATGTTTCAATCTCAAACATGCAGTGTTTGTATAAAATAAATTGACCATGCGCCTACATAAATTGAGAAAGGATACTGATCACCATGGCTACCAGAGAAACCAGCGATATGGAGAGCCTAACCCTGCAGATGAAGATGCCATTAAATCCTGGGGTCATTCTGTAGGAGGTGATTGTCTGTAGTAACTCGTATAACACACCAAAACCAAATACTAGACCAGCTCCTGTTATGTGGACAGCCTCTATATTAGTCTCCTGTCAAAATTATAAACAAAATCATTACAGTATCTATTAAAATAAAACAAAAATAGTTTGTACAAAAGTTTTCTACATTTTTTTGATTGACGTTTAACATTTGTTACCCTTTTCCAATTCCGCTTATATTATGATGAAGGAATTATATTTATTTCTTTTTCTGCCTTTCTTACTGCGACACAAATCTGTGAGTAATAACAACAACCATAGCCTGTGTGTCATCTGCTGTAACTCCCTCATATACCTAATGTTATAAACTGCTAAGGGATTTAAACCTGTGCAGTGCATTAGCAGAGGTCAGCAATCCAACACACCAGCCAGTGTATCACAGCCATGTCAGCAAACCAACACACTAACCAGTGTATCATGGCCATATGTCAGCAATCCAACACTAACCAGTGTATCACAGCCATATGTCAGCAACCCAACACACTAACCAGTGTATCACAGCCATGTCCGCAAACCAACACTAACCAGTGTATCACAACCATATGTCAGCAATCCAACACTAACCAGTGTATCACAGCCATATGTCAGCAACCCAACACACCAGCCAGTGTATCACAGCCATGTCCGCAAACCAACACTAACCAGTGTATCACAGCCATGTCAGCAAACCAACACACTAACCAGTGTATCACAGCCATGTCAGCAAACCAACACACTAACCAGTGTATCATAGCCTTAATTAAGGTTTAAAACAGGTGATTGTAAAAAACAATTTTAAGACAGCAGATCAATTAGCTTGCTTTGTTTGATTGGTGTTTGTGCCAGTTAATCTAAATGATTAAAGCGTGTAGACAAACACCATCAAAATCATTTAAAGCAACAAGTGTGTAGGCAACACCATCAAAGGTAACCATTGTGAAGGCAGCCATTGTGTAGGCAACACCATCAAACGGAAACCATTGTGAAGGCAACCATTGTGTAGGCAACACCATCAAAGGCAACCATTGTGAAGGCAGCCATTGTGTAGGCAACACCATCAAAGGCAACCATTGTGTAGGCAACACCATCAAAGGCAACCATTGTGTAGGCAGCATTGCCAAAGGCAACCATTGTGTAGGCAGCCATTGTGTAGGCAACACCATCAAAGGCAACCATTGTGTAGGTAACCATTGTGTAGGCAACACCATCAAAGGCAACCATTGTGTAGGCAACACCATCAAAGGCAACCATTGTGTAGGCAACACCGCCAAAGGCAACCATTGTGTAGGCAGCCATTGTGTAGGCAGCCATTGTGTAGGCAATACCGCCAAAGGCAACCATTGTGAAGGCAACACCATCACAGGCAACCATTGTGTAGGCAACACCCTCAAAGGCAACCATTGTGTAGGCAACACTATCAAAGGCAACCATTGTGTGGGCAACACCATCAAAGGCAACTATTGTGTAAGCAACACCATCAAAGGCAACAAGTGTTAAGGCCCTTTACAAAAACATCCTTTAAGATCCTACAGGATGCCAAAATTCTAAAGGATCTTATAAGATTGTTCTGTAAAGGGTAACAAGTGTCTAGGGATCCACTAAAACAAGCAACAAGTGTCTAGGGATCCACTAAAACAGGCAACAAGTGTCTAGGGATCCACTAAAACAGGCAACAAGTGTCTAGGGATCCACTTAAACAGGCAACAAGTGTCTAGGGATCCACTAAAACAGGCAACAAGTGTCTAGGGATCCACTAAAACAGGCAACACAAATGACAAGATACCTATCCCTCTTATGATACAAACAATAAGAATGTGTCAAGATTTACGATCCATGCTGACCTCTACTCTACTGTTAGGCAGAATTTTAACATTATTAAATAATCTATATAAACATTAAAGATTTTTTTAAAAACAAATGTTGTGAAGTATGTTTATTTTCATGATATAATCTAATTTCCTCTGAAAATTTATCAGGAATGCTTGATGGATGTTTGTTTGTTTGTTTGATTGGGGTTAAAATTGTACTCTAGGGTATTTCACTTACATGTATATGATGACAAATTGTCCACTTTACTCTGTTCTTTGCCTAGTTATGGTGGAAAACCTTGACAAAACCTCGTAAAAACCACCCCTTTGTTTGGGAGCAACATAGTGTGACATACTCATATACCTGAGGATCAACAGATGGACTCGATCCTGTGAACGATAAATTGGTTTGTTTGTTTGATTGAAGTTTAACGGCCTACTTAAGGTTATTTCACTCACACGATGGTGTGCCAGCCCTATGGGTGAAGGAAACCCCTCCTGACACCACTTGCAGCAATCAAAAACATCACAGGACAAATACAGGACACTCACAGAACAATACAAAGACATCACAAACATATTATCGGCTTCCTGTTCCTATTTAGCTCAGAAAGCACCAGGGCAACAGGAAGCTTCCTCCAACCAAGGATTAATAAGCACACACTCTATCCACTAAGCCACGACCGCAGGCCAGGACTGTTGGAGACAGGTAAATTATATATGGGCTCTACCTCCTCACTCACCTGAAAGTTAGCCACCATGCTGAGACCAAGGGAAATAAATACAGCTAGAATCATGGAGGTTCTGTTGAGACAGCGAATAGACCTACTTTCATCTCCAACCAATGACATCACAAGCTTGTACCTCACATACATGGTAACCAGGGCTACAATTAAATACACAAAGAAATAGACTTTGTTTGTTTGTTTGATTGGGGTTTAACGTCGTACTCGTACTCAAGGGTATTTCACTTATATGATGACGGATTATCCCCTTCACACTGTTCCTTGCTTCATTACAGTGGAAAACCGAGAGGAAACCTTGTAAAAACCACCCTCGGGATTGCTGGAGCAACATCGTGTGACTCACTCATATACCTGATGGTTGACAGATGGACATGATACTGTGAATAGTAAATTGGAGTAGGATTAGTAAGCGCACGCGCTACCACTAAGCCACGGCCGCAGGTCAGACGGATTAGTTAATTCTTTTGAAGGCAGTTTGTTACTGTAAGAAATGCATTGTACCACTTCATTGTTTGATATGGGTTTATGGCTATACTTAAATTTATTGACTTACTTCACTCAATTGACAATTTTTCACCCAACAAGGTCAATAGAATTAGCCATAACATGGTCAAACAAAAATGTATGCTATTTGTCATACTATCATATACAATGTATACACGTGTATGATGCAAACCGTGGTGAAATAAAGTGTGTAAATTTCAGGTATGAGAAGTCTCATAAAAATTATGGGGTTTCACCTTGGCTCAGGGTATGGGAAGCCACAGAAACACTACTTGGTGTTTTCCCTTAGCTTAGGGTATGGGAAGCCACAGAAACACTACTTGGTGTTTCCCCTTAGCTCATGTTATGGGAGCCACAGAATCAGTACTTGGTGTTTTCTCTTAGCTCATGGTGTGGGAAGCTACATAAACACTACTTGGTGTTTTCCCTTAGCTCAGGGTATGAGAAGCCACAGAAACACTAATAAGTGTTTTCCCTTAGCTTAGGGTATGGGAAGCCACAGAAACACTAATAAGTGTTTTCCCTTAGCTAAGGGTATGGGAAGCCACAGAAACACTACTTGGTGTTTCCCCTTAGCTCAGGGTATGGGAAGCCACAGAAACACTAATAAGTGTTTTCCCTTAGCTCAGGGTATGGGAAGCCACAGAAACACTAATAAGTGTTTTCACTTAGCTCATGTTATGGGAAGCCACAGAAACATTACTTGGTGTTTTCCCTTAGCTCATGTTATGGGAAGCCACAGAAACACTACTTAGTGTTTTCCCTTAGCTCGTGTTATGGGAAGCCACAGAAACATTACTTGGTGATCCCCCTTAGCTCAGGGTATGGGAAGCCAGAGAAACACTACTTGGTGTTTTCCCTTAGCTCAGGGTATGGGAAGCCACAGAAACACTACTTGGTGTTTTCCCTTAGCTCAGGGTATGGGAAGCCACAGAAACACTAATAAGTGTTTTCCCTTAGCTCATGTTATGGGAGCCACAGAAACATAACTTGGTGTTTTCCCTTAGCTCAGGGTATGGAAAGCTACAGAAACAATACTTGGTGTTTCCCCTTAGCTCAGGATTGGGAAGCAACAGAAACACCACTTGGTGTTTCCCCTTAGCTCAGGATTGGGAAGCTTTCCCCTGGGTGTTTGACCCATTCACTCTCGAGTTGTATTTTGATACATATTTATAATAAGTTGAACTCTGTGGACTGGAGTATTGATACTCACCGAGAGCTGCTGCTATGTTGACAAACTGTCCAAAAATACAACTCTCTGGACTTTTGGCACCTGTGTCACTGGGGAATAAACAAAGTACATTTATTTTTATTTATTTATGAAATAAACCAGTATAATAAGTCATTTTTTAAATAATTTATTAAGTCAAGAAAAGAGCACCACCAAGCATGTTTTAAGGGGGCGAAATGATAAAATACAACAACCCCTTTCAGTTATTATCACTTTACGTAATGCATATTATTGTCAAACATCACAACTTTAAGTATACACAAATCACTATTAACGTTTGTAAGTACACGCAAATCAGTACTAATACAGGTACGGACAGATCACACTTAACATAGGTATGCACTGTGCATGTTTGTTAATATAGATCTGCTTTTGCTTACGGTTACCTGATGTATGGGAAGAATGGTAGGACATCTCCTCTGTATATAGCCACTATATAAGAGACAACGATAGTGGAGCAGGATATCAGCACTAAGGCTATAGGTAGAAACCCTAATCCACGGACACACATCATTAGACTGCAACAGAGAGAAAACAAAGTCTACACAACTAAAGTAACATCAATTAGTTCAACTCATAAATTAAGGTGAAGAATACAATATTTATTTTCATAATCCTATCGAAAAGGATTTGAGGTTTGATCCGATTATTTGACACCTATAGCAGGTATGTTTATGGAGATTTAAATTGTTCCCAAACCGTTTATTAAAAGAAAATTTCAAATAACATACTGAGATATTATCACATATAAACATATTCCGCAATAATTAAACAACCTATTGAGATATCATCACATAGCATTAAAGCATATTCAGATATAATCAAATAACATATTGAGATATTTATATCACATAAACATATTCCGAGATAATCAAACAACATATTGAGATATCATCACATAGCATTAAAGCATATTCAGATATAATCAAATAACATATTGAGATATTTATATCACATA
>JAQQZZ010046846.1:0-10212 GCA_030265115.1 Mopalia vespertina | reverse complement strand
AACTAAACACATTGTTTTTGATTTTAAACAAAGTGTTTAACTTACTTAAACATTATGTTTAGGTATGGCTATAAACATATTATTGTGTTTAAAAAGTGTTACAGTTTCGCGTTTATTATTGTGTTTAAAACCTAAACGTTTGGATTTACAGTGAGGTTAGAAAATTTTGCAGGTTAAAACCCGTCCGGGAATGGAACCCACGACCCTCAGAGTTCGGCACCGAATCGCCAGCAGTAAATGCAGGCCACCTAGACCACTCAGCCTTCTATAAAATAGAATGCTAGTCAGCTGGAGTCTAGGTAGCCGACATTCACTACCCCTCTGATAGGAGAGTGACACAACTCCCAAAGCTGAAAGCAATAAATAATTTTTTCTGGGTTTGATTCCCGGACGGGTTTCAACTTGCAAAATTTTCTGAACTGGAATTGGTTCAAACTAAGAAAGTGTTTTTCAAAAATAACGAAAACACTGTTAATCTTCACTTTCTAAAAGACACAGAAATTAGCTACAAGTAAGTTTTCCAGACAGTTACTCGTATTAAATTGTAACCATTATTGGTAAAGTTTACAGTTTCGTATATATATACATAGATGTTGGACAAAGTCGATTCTGATATACCGCCTACAAGTCATCTGGCTCGATAAGTAACTGATCTATCCAGTAATTCTCCTCTATTAGTCACGTTTTCCATCTATTACTACTGTCATTTAGAGGCAAACTGGCTAGACCGACCACCAAACACATCAAACCACCCACACTCATCGAGAGTTAGCTCAGAGAAATAGCATCTAGAGCTTTTACCAAGTCAAATATCACATACCAAAGAGGTTTTATACAGTTTCAATCAATAGCTTCTTAGAGCTATTGCCCTTTTGTTTTCGTATTAATTAAGCGTCAAAAGTATGTCAACGCTGATTTTATTGAAGCAAAATCAATTTCACTAAAAAGTTATGGATTTTTTTTTTAAAACCGAGTGAAAAACAAAAACACGTTTAAAGAACGCCACAAGAATACTGGCGTTTAAAAGATGGTAATTACAGCTGCGCTTGTTCCGGAAACGTATTCGGAGGAATATAATCACCAGTTGTAAATGAGTACCTATCCTAACTCGCATTGTGCACATCATTTAGCTTCTACCCGGTATTTAGACGTATAATAGTCTACTTATAGTCTCATATAACACTATGCATCGAATTTCAGTCGATAATGTTTAGGGGAAGTGAGTTGTTACACAATACAGTTTAAGGGCAAAGCAAATTGAAACAAGACAGAGCCAGGATGTGTACTCTCATGTCCATATTGCCGTGGCACTTCCCATGACTTATGTTTCAACCTTAGTCAACCCCTTCCTCAATTTTCACGAGTGTGAAATGAATGAAGAGATACAGCCAAGTAGATAGAGGACGCTGAGTAAAGAAGTGGGGATGTCCTTTGAGCACAGTCGCACCTGTAAACAATAAACACAACACAATCTAATGTACTTTAATGACTTGTTTGCTTAAAGCTTTTAATGCTAGGTTTGTTTATTTGTTTGAGGTTTAGTACTTACAATTCTATCACTTACATATGACGGTGTGCTAGCTCAGGATGTGAGATGAGAATCATATTATTCAAGAATAAGGACCCATCAAAAGATCGACTTCCCGTTACCCGTTAACTTTGAGAACATGCAAGCATCAGATTGCTTCTTTTTTATATCGCTTGTTTATGTCTTTTTCCCGAACCGACTCAAACCTGCAACAAACGGTCAAGATATTTGGGGAGATACGCCCTTTCTTTGATGTCTTATATTGGTCATTGTTATGATCAAGAAATCCGTATAAGCAACGAATTTATTGCGAGATTTTGTATAATATTTTGGTTTCTTTTTATGCTATATAAGAAATCTTAGTTGTCTAAAAGACTTCAAATTATAATCTGAAGATGTTCTCTCTTTGCATTTAACGTAGGCTTATCTATTGACCACTAACAGAATTCTAAATGACTAAGAGAAGCTAACACTTTTAAGTCGAAAGATTTCGTAATAATTTACCATCTGTGCCTGGACCCTATGGTATAAACATTCAAGGCGATATCCAATACTTTTTACAGGCTCACCCAGGGCATATTCTCTATGTAATGAAAGCATTGCACAAACCAGAATTCAAATACCCAAGTAGGCATCTAAACGATTTTACACATATTGATCTCGTTGTACAGTACATAAATAAGTCTATAATATCAGATGTATTATAACACCATGGTGCTGTCTTTGTTAACTACAATATACCAATCATTGATATTCCATTGTTTATTTCTATATCTTACCAGATAGTCGTAATATAAACTAGCCGTGGAGTAAATCTCAAAGAGTGCATGTGCGATTAAATGCGTTATTAACATCTTTTCTTAAATAGGATAGCCCTGCCCCTCACCAACAATCGACATCTATATGCCTTATATTTGGGTCTTTATATTTCGGCGGTAAAGTGGAAAACTCTCGGCTAATATAACTCCAAAATCTTATGTTTTTAAGCATAATAGTCAAGGTGTATAACCACGATAATTGTTTTAAAAATGTTCAGTTTATACGGAGATTATAGATAGTTTTATTGAGCCTATTATTTTCCTGAGAGTATTTACCTAAAGCTAATTAATGTATGTATTATGCCATTTCTCTAGTCCGTGTATACAATCAACAGCGCTTTCGTTTTTATTCTGATCGTCAAGGTATTGGCATTTTTAATCCTACACTACCTATAATACTGAACCCTCCAAATTCAGCATCTCGGGTTTTCCAGGTTACGGCTAACTTCCTTTGTAGTTGTTTTAGAAGATAATTGCATTTAAGTTTTGTTTAGTATTTGTATTATGTTTAGTATGTGTGTGCTCTCCCCTTCGCCTGCCTTCCTTCTTTCTGTTTATATAACCTTTTTGAACATATTGAAATATAGTATTGTCTTGA
Source organism: Mopalia vespertina (assembly GCA_030265115.1). NCBI lineage: Eukaryota > Metazoa > Mollusca > Polyplacophora > Chitonida > Mopaliidae > Mopalia > Mopalia vespertina. Next base: position 7,268 of record JAQQZZ010046846.1, on the reverse strand, counting down.
TAGAATGTTTGAGGTAACGTTATACTTGTGTTAATGAGACAAACCCAGCCATGGGGACATCATTCTTAGGAATGGAGACGCCACTAATTAATCTATGTATGTAGTCCGTGTTCCTCAGAATGCACAGCATTTAAACGTCTTAAAAGAGGCGAAAATAAACCTCTCTAACGGACCAAATAGGGGGAAAACACGTTGGTGTAGTTAATATCACACTTGAAGAAGTTTTAAAGCGTCAAGACAATTTGCAAATGTCCCCAAACCTTCGTTAAAGGTTGAATACATCAGCAGCTGACGACCTCTATGTTTAAAATGTGTGTGTGAATAATGCGACTTAATTATCTCCCTTGTAGACTTTTGACCATGACGTAATGCGCTCCAAAAAACGAAATGTAAATTTGACGGATTCGTGGTATTTCTAGTTTTGCGTTTAGTGTTTTACCTAATGATACATATTGTAGTCGTGGCTGAGGGTGTACAGTTTTGGTTACAGTTGGATCCGACCATAAATCTGATAAACAAGTATTCAAACCTTTTATATTCCTATCTGTCTCCATTTCAGTCCAATAAATAACGGGCATATACAGGTTCGGTTAACAAAGTTTAACGAAATAAATAGAAGCTAGACTGTTTTTTCTTCATTTTTTCAAGGTTAGTAACACACTTTGACAAAATGTAATCTAAAAAGCCTGTTTTTACTTGGATTTAAATCACATCAATGTCCAACCAGTAACCTTAACTATGTTATGCATGAGTAAAAATGTCACAACAGTATCTATGAGATAAGTGTACCGCCCTATTTATACTATACGTGATAACAGAAGAACACAATCGAAATCGATCGGAAGGGAAACATACCTAACTGAACTTGAAAAAATGCAATGATTTCTTAACAAAGTAGATGACATAAATCGTCAGTCTTAAAGCGTAATTCAAATAACTAAATCAAGTAAAAAGAACCCCAGATAAGCCGGCGCTTTAAATGTTCCAATTACATTTGAAACGGGTCCGTTAAACAAAGTGGATTTAAATTTTTTTTGTATGTCTTTTACAGACCAATTGGATAATGTTTCCGTCGAGATGTATGTTGCTTATAATAGCGTAAGCTGTCTCACTGTCGCGATGCCACAGTGCCTGTAACTCACGTCATGATATCTGCGATATTTTACGTAATTCATTTTACATCCGGGTACCTCCTACATTCTTTCATAAACGCAAAATGGCAATTCTCTTTTCCAGTCATACAGCAACACAAAATATGGCTATAAAAAATCGGCATTCAAACCATAGCAACAGACTTTGATAGAGGTACCGGAAGTCAAATAGAAGACGTCGATATACAACGGCGACAACACAATGTCGATAATTTGTTTAACAATACTTGTTTCAAATAACATTGTGAGAAATGCATTGATAGTCAAGTAAAGCCTCCGTGAAAAACCTCGATAATGTTATTATGCAATTTAACTCCTTGGCACAGAAAAACAATTTGAATCCACGATTACAAATAGACATGTTTATTGGCAGTGTAATTATGTTAGTTGTAAAGAAAGTAAATATTAAGACTCCGCTCTGTCTGCCCTCTAATTACCCAATTGAGTTTATAGATTGATTAGAAAGATAAATGTTTTGTTGACTTCAATTCTGATATGGCAGTGATCTAAGTAGGTTTTGTATTTATTAACCACCAATCAATTGGTTTTTTGCTCTGTTTTGACCATGTATCAATTAATTAAGGTTATATAGACAGTGTTCTCTTACACGACTGTTCCGACTGACGCGCTTTGTTTAACAATATAGCCTATGGCTTGCAGATAAGCCGAAACGGACGTGGCATATTCCTTCAAAATGTTGTCGCTCGCTATAATATAATTATCTGATTTGTTATGACGAAGATAAGAACTGATCATATAGACGCATGGTATTGGGGTGAGATTAAGTATAATATTTGGCAGAATGCAATAAATTAATTTAAAAAAACAATTCATTTTAAATGTTTGTCTTTCCATTCGTTGAGTATCGTCTATAAAGTCTAAACAGTTTCAACAAGCTCGTCTACCCCTGTACAATATTTTTCATTTATGGAAACGGTCGCGTTCGTTACGTTTAGACTCTAGATACTTTAGATACAAATGACATTAAAAACTAATTCTCAGCTTCACGGAGTTTTATCTACACTTATGTGACGGTGATTCAATTGACTTATCAAAAAGTCATTTAATATTAAATGCAAAACAAAAAGACAAACATGGTAGAACAACGATCGAATGATTGGTATTTATCGCCGTGTTTAAATGCACTCTAACGACGGCAATATAATCCAACATTAAAATGTTACACTAATATAAGCATGTTGTTGTTCGACAATTACTGTTCCTACAGTGCAAAATAAAGGCATAATGACTATACGTAGAATAAACTGCCCTTCCAAATGGAACGTAAAGCTGTAGTATGTTATTGCAATGTACAATTAACAAAACTCCAGTTTTCCCGATGTGATTTTGAGGCCAGTTCTTTCATTTTAGTAATTGTGGTGAATCCATGTTGCCAATAAGTCTTTCGGATTTATTTCTCTGTTCGCTCCAATTACGACTGTGATAGAGATCTAACAGAATGCATAATACCACATCCGTGATTGACGTTTTATTTAACAAACGACATGTTCAGTGTGTAGCTATATACATGTATCATAAAGCAGATAAGAGTTAATTACTACAAATATACACAAAAAATGGATTCCTTAATGCGTCCTGTGGGAGTGGATAATTAAGACAAATAAGATATTTTTCACAACATAAGATTAAAAAATATACTGAGGCAATTTTTCTGAAAATTTACACACAGTTTGCTTGACCGCAAAGGAAGAGATTGTTAAAATTATATGGAATTCTGTGCATATTAATTATGCTTATTAAGTAATACTGTTTATTAGAAAATGGTGTCCACTTTGCGTTAAGCACAGTATGTCTAAATTGAATATTCCGATTGTCCAATTTGTGTTAAGCACTGTATGTCCAAATTTAATAGCCCGATTGTCCTTAAATTTTCGGCAAATGTCTCACAACATGAGAGGAGAAGGATATTATCAGTTCAGCTCATAGCATGCATATTAATTACTTCAACGAGCTTTTCAAGTGAATTTGAGTTAAAATTTGTGTTAAGCACCGTATGTTCAAGTTGAAAGGCCAGATTATTCTGAAATTTTGGGTAAATATCACATAACATGGTACGAGAGGGATATTATCAGCTCGGTTCGCTATACGCATATTAATTACATTAACGAGCTTTATACAGATATATTAAGTAATTTTGCATTGATACCTTTAAGGCAATAGAAATGCATTCCCTTTCATTAGCGGAACAGGCGAGCTCTTTGGCACCCTTAGTGCTAAGCATTTTTCGAGTAAGCGGTTGGTCGACAATCACATTGACCCATAAGTGAAAAGCACAACTATCTTAGAATAAGGAAACAATATTATTTTTATAAAAAATATATGTAATAAAATGCCACAATGTTATTCCTGTGGATCAATTATTACCAAAACAATAGTTGTTCATTACTGTACAATATGTAATAAGGAAGACTTGATAATCATTATTACCGGTGAGTTATATGCCTAAAGTGTGCAGACAAGGAGCGATAACTAAACGGTTTTAAATATATTAGCAATAAACAAGTGACAAACACAAATTTTAGATCAACAAATACCTTTTTTATAACTCCAGACGGGAATGAACAAGCTACATAGTTAAACAGTCTCAATCAAAATATATATCCCTCGAAAAGACGAAAGAATCATCTTTAAACGGAGTTTCCATTTGTGTGCACAGGATACGAAAAACAAGAAATCGCGCTAACATTTAAAATAAAAGGTGTTTTCATTTGTTCATTACGCGGATGCGGGTAATGTTTCAAGTACGGACGAGAGGTACGTTCCCGAACGCGAAACCTTATACGGGACGATCCGCGTAGGGTTAAGTTGCTGACCGAATGTTCATTCACGTAGGCGTCTGGCGCCAAACAAACGTCATCAATGTGAGTGGCCACCTGAATCTTGGATAAACAAAAAATCTCGGATTGTAAAATGGCTAGGACCGTTAATACTAGTAGTCTTTAATCTAGTATTAACATATAAAGTTTTGGAACAAATAGGATATTTTGTAATTTTGTATGAAAAAATAACCGTTGTCCTGGACGCAAGAAATAATCCTTGAACAATTGTAAAAAGATTTACTGTTATGTTTTTAAATTGAAAACAAAGTCTAAAAAGTGTCAAATTGGTTCCTTTTGAGCTATAAATAGCTTATAAATATGCAAACCATTATATCTATTTAGTTAAAAAGGAACTGTAAAGGACACAGCCTTCGTCTGTATATATCTTTAAATGTAGACCAGAATGTAGGCGTCATCTCCTCTTTTATTGTTTTTGACTCAATACTTGGATGAAAATCCATTAATTTAACGAATGAGAGTTATTTTTGGACTATAGTATAATATGTTCGGTACATTATTTTTATGACAAAAGAATCGGTGGGATGAAAATGATTGTTTCATTTGCTTTACACTGCTTTGGATTCCTTTTGAAAGCTTACGCTAGAACAATGTAAGCTACCAGCGAGGCTACACTAGTTTACAGTACAATACGCAACTATAATGATCGAATTATGAGACATGTCTAGCCCTAGTTGCTCTATTGTGTATTTATTGTATATTTCTCGACGCTCAAAGTCTTTTGTACATAATGTAGGAAAAGTGTGCCATCAAAGTAGATGTGTCGCAAGGCTTATTTTTTAAGACTCATTTACTGATAAATTTATTCATTTTCATTATTTTTTACTCATTTAGTTGTCCATTCATTCATGCAGCCCTTTTAGGGGAAAACAGGGGGTCTATTATATGAGTAGACAGTATATCTTGCGTATACAAGACATCAGCACGGAGATAAAATATTCAAGAAGTGCCAGGACACAAACGACAAAAACTAATGCGCCAGGTATCATGAAGACGAGAGTTAATTTTGATAAAAATACAGGTTTGATTTTTGCTCTCGACTAATTTACATAATTTTCGAACAAGCCAGAACATCTTTCACAAAATAATTTTTTTAATAGTTTTTAACAATTCGCTGGAAGTATACAACAAACCTTTAACATAGCAGTACCGAATCATATCATAGCAGTACAATATAATGACAAACAGCTATTGTAATTGCACAATTTTGAGCCTATGTTAAGCCACATGAGCCGTAAAGTAATACGGCTGTACTGATGTCATCAGCGTAACAGCTGGCATTTATTTCGGTATTTAACTGGTTACGTTCAGGGATGAAACATATAAGCATGTGTGGTCGAATATAAATTGTAATATTATACGGGAGATCATTTACATAGACAAGGAACAGGAGAGGTCACAGGACAGAGCCCTGGGGGAACTCCTGAAGAAATGAGAGTAGCATTGGACCTTGACCCCCTGAGTTCGACTTTGCTGACGATTATGTAGATAACTGACAAATCAGACTAATAGATTTCCATAGATTTCCTTATGCCCATAGAAACTAATTTGTCTAGCTAACCGCGATGCAAAACTCAGTCGAAAGTTTGGGATATATCAAAGAACGGAAAAATAACTTTTTGGGGTCATCTCTAGCTTTCACAAGATTGAAATAAAAGTCAAGAAGCTGGAAAACTGTTGATTTTCCAGGAAGAAAGCGGTATAAACATGATGAAATATCTTTACGTAGAAAAGAAAAAACGTGTTTAAAAAGACCTTACTTGGACAACTCACCACGGATATAATTTGACACACAAGCAGGGTCTCCAGATTTAAAAATTGGTGTCACATCTGCTATCTTCCAATCTGTTGGGAAAGTGCTATGCTGCGATGAAAGATTAAACAAAACAAGGCACAATAATTATACCCAGGTCTTTAATATCAAAACAGATATTAAAGACCTGGGTATAATTCAATGTTACCTGATATCAACAAGAGGATTTGCATAAATATAACAAATACTCTAAATGACATAACCTGTAGATTAATTGCGTTCAACAGACTTTTATAATTAGCTGTTAAATGGTCAAGATATCGTAGCATGACGCAAATAGATTTTGAAAATGAGATGTGCGTTCGTGTCAAAAAACGAATACAACAAGCACACCCTAACAGACCAATAGCCGCACGATAACTCATTGTCCATTGTCAAAAGGGAAAGTACTAAATATGTGTACGACAAGCACCTGTCGGGCTTAAATTTACTGTAATTTGTAAATAATAAAGAAAACAAATAGAAAACTTTTTCGGAGTTAACGTTTAAATGATATGTAAAGGAAATAAATGAGACACAGAAGGCATTTATTAACATATTTACAACAAGAGTATTTGACTGTCCAGCTTTAAGGTTACGGTACACTAAAACAACGATTGTATGTGAAATGCTAACTTTATTGGGGAATCAATGTTCCTTATATGTTAAGTAAATAGCACATTGCATTGGACAGAAGTTAATTAAAAGTAATAATACCCCCACATGGAGCTGCATTGAATATTGATATATTGATATATTATCCGCTTTAATTTAATCATGTTTAGATTTGCAGCAGCCGATTTTAACAACCTAACATAATATTTGAAGAGACAACCTAATATTTGATATCTTACTGTGTAACCCCTCACGGCCCATACGTTAAGCACCGATTTATTCATTTTCACAAAACATATAACAATATTTGTAAGACAGAACGGTTTATCATCCCATACTCTAGTCTCCTTTTAATTACAAAATCGGTTATTGATATAGCATTAATTATTCCTATAATATTTAATGATATCGTAATGTGAGCGTGCTACCACATAAATCTCTCAGATTAAATGCGCTATGAAAGGATTTGTGTTTGCATTCCAAGCAATATTAATTAAGACAATTCGAAAGATGATATTAGAATTTTTCAATACTGACATGCATTATTTGCCGATGGTATTTAAATAATAAATACTAAACAGTGATGGGTAAATATGGGTTGACGACATAGCTGAATGTCACTTCTTCGTGTTTTACCCAGCGATAAACGTGGTAAGGAACTAACTTCACTGATGTTCGTTTTCTGAGCGGCTGAATCATGGGGGATTGGGCGAGGTGAGCGCAGAGGTGTGCCGAATAGATTTACATATATACTCAGTCAAAAAAGAAACTTCATACTCATAAATTTCTAAATATATTCTTGAAACTTAATACAAGAGATATTATTATTATTATTAGAGGTAAATGCGTTGT
>JAQQZZ010046835.1:0-10212 GCA_030265115.1 Mopalia vespertina | reverse complement strand
CCAGAAGAACCTTGACACAATCATAAATTACATCAATTGTTTGATATCCAAGATCAACTTGATGTTGTTATTATACATTGAAGACCAGAAGAACCTTGACACAATCATTAATTACATCAATTGTTTGATATCGAAGATCATGAATAATGTATGTTAGATCACTCATAGGTTGTTGAAGTGAGCTTCCTGTTGCCCTTATGTTTTCGGAGCTAATGGGCAACACAAAGCAGTATGTTGTGCCTGTGCCATCTTTAGTTTTCTCTTGTGATTGTCCTGTCTTGTCGTACAGGTATCCATTTGTTGCCATGACATTTAGATTGGTTACTTCAGTAACCCTCACCCATTGGGCTGTCACACCCTCATAAGAGTGAAATAACACTGTTTGTAAACTGTTTTGCAAAGATATGACCTTTTTGATTTAAAACAAATTTAAAACATCAGTTATCGTGGAAGTTGAATGGATGTAAACATACAGATCATGTGTTATTAAACAGTATGTATTCTACTCAATACTGTGTCCTATTTCTTGATAATCAGGCAATACTTTTTGTGAAACAACATTACATTTTAATTGATATCTGATATCTGCAAGTACTAAAGTGAACTAAATGTATTTTTTGATTAATGAAGTAAGTTAATACAGTCTATATATACCTGAGAAGTGAATAAAACTTTCCATTAACTACCATATATGGTTATATTTGTATGTTTATATAGGAGAAAGGGGTTTAACAGTTTTATCAACGAAACCAAAGATTTTATTTTGTGATCTCCAACTGCTACCTGGAGAAGAGAAAACATGTAAGTAAAGGTCACAGGTTAGATTATTCAATCAGTTAAACCTGTAGCTGGCAGCCCAATCTGATTCAATATTCACACATGGCTGGAATCTACTTCAACAATGTTGACAACAAGTGAAGAAAGCATTCTCCTGGGCATAAAAGTTTTAGTGGTCTTTTTGATTAACATGTCTCTCTGGCTAAGGTAGTGTGTTTCAAACATAGTCGGACTGTCTTAACTTAGCAATGGAGGAACGCCAATTCTCCAACAAACCAAAACACTTCACTTTTTGTAAGTGTGATATTGTAGTTATCTGATGTTGGGATACATTGCCACCATATAAGTGAATTACCCATCACTAATCTTCCAAGTAAAGAAAAACAAATATTTTTGCCAAAATTGGATTGATTGATTGGTGTTTTACGCCGTGCTTAAGGGTATTTCACTTATTTGACGGTGGTGTATTCCAACAATAATTGACACTAGCACAACTAAGATGTGAAGCATTTCGATAATGTAGGAAAGTTAACTTTCCTCCAGTGCTAAGTAAAGACAGCATTGCTACTCTTCAGACAAACTGCCCTTAGCCGGAAGCAAAATTGTAAAGATGAGCCATATTGTTTCATTCTTCACGACACCTGTGTCCCCATTTTCTCAAATTCCTAATCTTGGGTGCAAGTAAAAGTGTAAATATGCCGTGAACTTTTTGTTAATTTTTTATGCTTATCATTAAGCATCCTGTAACTGTTCATGGATTCTTTTTGCATTTATGTTTTTTACTCCTAAACAGTTAAGCAGTTTGCAACCCATTTATGCATGTATATATTCTAAATTGTCTTATAAAGTGGAACATTAATATGTAAAATGTTTTGTCTAAAAAATTAATTTAATGAATGTAAGCTGATAGGGCACCAGGTTAGGTATCTTTGCTGTATATATTTTGCTAAGTTGACATTTTTAACAGCCGACCTGATCTGTCAGTGACTGTCACATTGAGAAACCAATGAATAAGAGTGAAATAACCGTAAGTACTAAGTTAAACACCGTGCTATCGAAGAAGTACCTGGACCTTTTGTAAGCTCCTGGATTTCAATGGCAGGCAATTTATTCCAGATCAGTGAACCAATCCTGTTGTTTATTTCAGATGTGTACAAAGACTTTCTGCCCCAGGATGCTCCTCCTTCATTCAGCGGCCAGGCCGTCAAATACTCTTATAAGCTGACAATAGGCACACAGAGGCTCAATCACCCTACAAAACTCTTAAGGATACCCATCAGGGTGATGGTCTTGTATGGTATGTGGTTTAGAAATATATGTCCAGCGGCCTTAGCTCTGTGGTTAACACATCTGACCTCTATGATGTACTACTCACACGTTTCCCAGGTGACTACAGGTATATTAGGGACTCGCATGACATGACTGTAGCTATAATATCACGTCTGATTTTTACGTATTCTCGGACGGTTTTAAGAAATAAATGGTCAAGCATGGATCATTTTAGTGAAATACCCTTGAGTATGGTGTTAACACCAATCAAACAAACAAACCTTAAATGTCCATAAGCATTAATGAAAACTTGTCTTCATCTGACAAAACATGTTTTAAAAATATATTTACAACAGTTGAAATGTTGTTTTTATTTTTGATATTTACTTTTTCAATAAAAAATGATTTAAAATAGTGAAAATCTAAGGCATTTGATTGGTCAGAAACTTGATGACGTAGGCGTATGGAGAAGAAGTCATTGTACAAACTCCATATGGCTATGTCACAACTCTTGGCGGGAAGATCTTAATTGGCGTGATATCTATTGATTGAAACATAATTGTTTGTTATAATTAGCTTTATTCATTACCACAAATGACTGCAACAGACCAAAATCTCAACAGGTGTTCCCTTTTAAGATTATAGTAGATATCAGTTTAACTAGAGCACCACCTATATAACTTACCTGAAAAACAGAAGAAATCTGAGTTGCATAGGAAACGTTGGATGCCATTAGTTGTGATGAAAACTACTCCAACTAGAACTGCTTCGAAAAACAAATAACTTCAACAACTACTGCTCCACCATGACTGGTGTGAAGACACAGTGGACTGGTAGGCAATACTTACTATGTGACAAAAAATACTCTGTATCGTTTGTGTTTATTCAGTTCCCTAAAATAACAGTGTTTTTGTTTTGTACTATCTTTGACAGGTCTGAATGATATCAGTGTGTATAATGAACCAGAGGAAGTGACCCCAACCAATCCATTCCTTAAGTCGCAGAGACAGGAAAACTCACTGCTAGACATAGCTCTACAGGTCATCTCAACTGTCACAGCAAGGAAATCACCTCGTCAGTATCAATTTCTACTTCTGAGAATTCCTCCAGAAAATTGTCTGAAGCAAATTAAGTTGATTGTTTGCTGTTTAATCTGTTTCTTATGTTATTAAACTCAATGACAGCAGTGTCTCGTGACATGGTGAGTTCAGCCATTACACCACAGTATTGCCTCTGTGCAATATCACAGAACTTACTCAGTCAGTCATGGGTTGAACCCCCCTGAATATAACACACATCAAATGATTTGAAGCCACATTGATCCTTGTTATAAAAGAGAACCTTTCAGATTACTGCTGAACTCGGCAGGGGTGGTTATTATAACGTTTCCTCTCGCATTAAGTGAGCCAGAGTGAGAAGTGGATAATCCATCGTCATTTAAGTGAAACGCCCTTTAGTATGACTTTAAAACCTCAATCAAACAGATTTGCTCAAATGACAGCAGCATACATAACAAGTTCAAACTACTGCCTCCCTGAAACATTACAGAAATTGTTTGATTTGTTGTGTATTTAGACCATGTTGAACATAGCGCACATCGACCTATTTGAGGCCACAATGACCCTTGGTACAAAACGAAAGTTTTTGGGTGACTGCTGAGACGCAGTTGTTTCATCATGGTTTACCATCAACTCCTTTACAAATCACAATAATCAGGGAACCAAAATACCCAAACGAGTTCCAAGACATGAACATAGAATATTGGATGGCTCTACTGGATGCTTGATTATTAAAATACTACCTGTGATCAATCTAATATTTACACAGCTGCCTATTTTTCCTGTCTTGTGTGGTCGTACATTTGTGGAGACAGAATTATTACAGTTATTTTAGAAATATTTTCCCACTGCTTTTAAATGCCTCATTCTTTTCTTATCTGCAGATACATATAACATTACAAATTCCCGTGGTAAAGTTGGTCGGTTTTGTCTGTTTAAACTGGCATATAAACTGGGAGAAGATATCATAGGTGTGTTTGACTTCTCAGACAGTACAATACCATGTGCTCAGGTAGGTCAAATGTCAGTGACATGCAGTGCTTCAATGAAAGGCTGGTGGGTTAATGATGTTGCACTGTTTTGTGCCTTGTGATTGTCCTGTCTTATGATTGTTTATTGTTGATATGGCAAGAAAAGCAGAAAAGATTTAAGACTTACAAATTTACCCTGAAAAGCACAATTTTTGTTCAAAGGCTACTAACAATAATTGTTAGACCTCAAACAATCATTATTTGGCATTAAACAAAACGTTACATTGCTTGATTTCTATTGCTGCCATGCAATAATAATAACGTTGAACAGGCTGAATTTATATAGGATTCTATACCAACCAGTTCATCAACATTTGGTACAGAGTTTAGTCTCTATGATCTTCTCATCAAGGGTTCATGAACAGGAGTCAAAAATGTTCATCTATGGGAAGGCCTGTGACTTGCCCTGAGTCTACCCTGTGGTGATTTCCTTTAAATGAATTCTGGCACCACTGTTACATAAGCGAAAACATGTAATCAAAACCAAACAAATAGGAAAGAGAAGAAATTTCATATCCATGAAGTGAAAAAATGTAATGAAGGACCCTGGCTGTGGTTTAGTGGTTAGCATGTCGGACCTACTAATCCTACTTCAGTGTCTTGCTAACATGTTCAAGTCAGTCCGTCTCCATCAGGTATACGAGTGAGTCACATGATGTTGCTCCGGCAATTACCAGGTTGATTTTAACAAGGTACCTCTCAGTGGTCCACCATATTTAAGCCAGGAACCGTGTGAAACAGACAATCCATAGTCATATAAGTTAAACACCCATGAGTTAAACACCCATGAGTTAAACCCTAATCAATTAACTGAACAAACGTATGAAACGGAAAAAATTTCATATCTGTTTTTGCTTCACTGAAAGTTTAATATATTGTATGTCTTTGCTTTGTTGTAGCTTTCAGTAACACTACAGAGTGAAGAACAAATATCTGAGGAGTGCAGGATTAAGCCAAAAGATGGAGTGACCATTACACCGTACAACAAACATCAAGAGATGTGTCTTCATCTCACAAAAACACACATCTGTATACCTATACCAACAGTTGGTACACCTGGATTTATCACTGACACAGGTAGGAAGGGATCTCAATTTTAATGAGCCAGATGATCCAATAAATGACAAATAAACCAGATATTAACATCTGTTTCTAGACTGTGTTGCCAATGATTTTTTAAAATTCGACTCCATAATAATCAGGTTTATAACCTTATAAAGAACTGTATGACCGTAAACCCCAATTAAACAAACAAAACAATCTTTCCAGCCATTTACATTTTTCCTTTTGTTACAGTGTGCTTGCGATGGCGTCTTCACTTTGAGTTTGTGACATCATTAAACCCAATCCCTGGCCCATCAGAACCGACAAGCCCCGATGAGAGTGTCTCCTGGCAGGGTCCACCAATACTGGAGGTAGAGACAATGATCTGGGACCTGCCAATCAAAATATTCCCATCAAATCCTGTGCATGCATCAAGCTTCTCCCTATTAAAGATGTCCAACACTATTCAACTTTGATGGGCCCAATGGTACTACACAAGAAATGCAACTGAGGAACACAACGAATTTCAGAGATATAGGCTAAATATTAAACTTGTCATGGGAATTAAAAATTTTGGACCTAGTCATTTTGTTAAGTTTTATTGTTCATTAATCAATTTTTTTTGACAAGGTTTCTTTTTATCTTCCTAAATAAAAATCGGACTCTGATCAAGTGCCACATGTGCAGCATAATCCCTTCTCTTTATTTTCAAATCTTACGCTACAAGACTTTGTAATCAAAACGGTGCATGGATTTCTCAGCATTTTACAATCATTACAATACTAAAGCATGCCTAAATCTACAAGTGATTACAGGAGAGATACCCAGGAAAGAACTAAAACCCCAAGGGGCTTGGTCATCGGGTGATAGGGTATCCAGTTCTATTGAAATATAATAATGTGGTTATCATCCCATTCTGTTTTAATTTGGTGTTTGGTTGGCGTTCAATTTTCAATCAGATCAGTTTAGTAAGATTTTATTATATTTTTAATTTTATTTAGCTGGCATTTTGCCAAATATAATTTGTTCTAACCTGGCATAAATGTTTTCTATTTTAGGCTAGTTTTCTATTGGAACATGTGACAATATAATTTATTCCTCACCACTGTACAGGAACAATGTTTAAGTATTTCTTTGGCTAGCTCACACAGCGTAAGGATTATTATAAATTCCAAAATGCTTAATTGTTTCAACACCATAATGGCTGAAATCAAGCGGATGGGATTATGCATGACACACCCACTTCTAGTTTTAAAATGTTATCACTGTATTTGAGGTTTATACATTACATACATCTTGAAGCTGTGCTACATGTACATATTTGCATGGTTTGAAGGATATCTGTTTTTTAACATTAACAAATTTGCATATCTTTTAACAATCACATTGTGTATAGAAAGCAACTTTAAATAAAATGCTATATCTGAAATTTGAATAGTTTATATCATTAATTTATTAGGCCAAGTAAGACTTATGAAGTGAAATACTGTACTGTACCTGAATTCAAAATGTGTAAATTAAAATAAATATTATATATTTTCATTTTTTTCTTGACTTGATTTTATCTAATTACATGTGGCAACAACATATAACTAATTACTTTACTGAAAAAATATAATGTAATGGGGTTCAATGGCATACTTAAAGTTATGTCACTTTGCAGGACAGTGTGCCATACACTGGCAACAAACAAAGACAAAATACAAAGACATCAGTGATGTCATTGTATTTTGTTATGAAGCCAATCTGTGTGTGATTCACAAACAGATTGGCTTCATGTTGCCCATGTGATTGACGAACAGATTGGCTTCATGTTGCCCATGTGATTCATGAACAGATTGGCTTCATTTTGCCCATACTTAAGCTCCTTACGTAAAAAAAGTTACACATTAAACGTTAAGCTAGAAATACCAGAAGTCCTTTAAGAAAGATAATTCTTTCTTTTAAATATATTATTTTCTTTTCATGGAGGACTATTTCATAAAAATTCTTAAAAGCTGAATAATTTAACCCAGAGTTTATATGCATTCTTATGTTATGGTCAAAAGTGTGCAAGGGAGATAATTAAGTCTCCTTTAGTCTCACACGCATTCCAAACCTGGAGGTCATCAGTTAATGTATTTAACCAGACTGCATGGAGTGCATGCAGTTTTGGGGGAGTTTTGTAAATTTCCTTGACTCTCTGAAACTATTCCAAGTGTGATATTTATTAAATAAACTTAATAAAAAAAGGACAAGTAATGTGACGTTGTACATTTTTGCTGTATATTATAACCAGCTTTCGAAGAGTGACTTATTTCATCATCAGACTTATGGCATTTGCAAAGAGGGCTGTAAGATTTTCGTAAGGTAATAAAGATAATATGCGAAAAAAGAGTAGGGCTGTTTTGGCATACCAAAGCACTAACATTAGAGAATAATATGTAACAAAACAGCTGCAGTGACTGTCCAATAAATGTTTTCTTGGTCTGGGGAACCTTTTCACAATACCCCTGCTGATATTTTATTATCACATCGTAACTTATGGCATTAACTCCGGCAACTCTGGTCAGTTGCTCTCGTATTTCACTCCAGCTGTTTTGTTACCTATTTTTCTCTAATGTTACCTTTTGAAATTGTTTAATCGCATGTTTTGTCTTACAGCCCTCTTTCCAAATGCCGTAAGCCTGTTGATGAAATAATTCACTCTTTGAAAGCTTGTAATAATATGTGGCTAAAAAATGAACAAAGTCGAATTACTTGTAATTTCTTTATTAAATGATATAAATTAAATTAGGGTGTGTTCTTGACTAGTTTTGTCCCCTTTGTTTTAGTTTTATTTTCCCATCTTTTAAAATTTAGAAAAACTTTGTGAAATTATGAATACATTAACACCGTTTTGCTTAACCATTACGGTCCTCAAGGAAAGAATATAAGTGAAATTTATAAAAATTTACACCATTAATTGTTTTAGGTTTATTTTTTTCGAATGAAAGGCTGAAATTTGTCAAAATTTTGATCAAAGGGAAAGACAACTTTTTTTCGACCTAAACTTATTATTTTTATTGCATATTTTCAAAGACAACCATCTGTATTGCACTTGCAATCGAATTAGCATAGCCGTTAATTAAAAAAGCGGAACTGACATCATTGTTTGAAAACACGGTAGATTTATCATCTAGTCATGGCTGTCCCCTATTGCCTGCACTGGTGGATGCTTTCATGAGATAGCCGAAAGTGAGGGTTCTGTCCCCAAGCGAACCAACAACAACCGCTTGTACATATCATCCTGGTACTAAAAACCAGATTTTTTAAAACCGCATGTCAGCTGAAAACACATGTGTTACTCAAAGAGCTATTTTGATATGTATAGAACAGATTAACATTGCACTTGGATGACCAATCTTGTATATACGCCATGTTGTTATAGATGCCTTCCAATGCATCCATAAGCAAATGGACACACTGGTGATCGACGGTGTTTTTTAACAATGACATCAGTCCCGCCTGTTAAATTAACTAATTAACAGCTATGCTTACTCGAATGCAAGTGCAATACAGATGTTTGTCTTTGAAAATAGGCGATAAAAATAATAAGTTTAGGTTGAAAAACAGTTGTCTTTTCCTTTAACGTCAAGAATTGCGTTATGAATACCGGCCCAGAGACATACACTTACCAACTTTCAGTATTCCAGTTAAATTTTTCAATAATTTGGTATAAACTTCAATAGTTTGTAGAGACCACTGAGGAAAAGTAAGAACTACTAAATAAGGCTTGCTGTTAGTGTTGAGTGACACTTGCATGTAAAAGACAAAAACTTTCCTTTTTTAGCTTGCCTGTATGAAGTAAGGGGAGCTTATGTTGTACCCTTGGCATCAGTGTCAGCCATGTAAAGGCTTCTATAATTAAATAACTGAGGGAATTAAAATCTAAATTTCATAAGAACTTGAGACACTAACCTTTTTTCCTCATGTTGATTCAGTAAAATAATTTGTACATTTTTAAAAACAGAAAAAATCTTTATCAACAAGATAAAATGAAGACACACTGATTTGTACCTGTAATTGTTTCTTTAACTCGGATTTATATCCAATTTAACATATTGCAAAAACTTTTCTCCCAATGTACTCTGAAGATGGACACAAAGTACACGTGATTGGATAAGTGACATTGCTGATATTACAACAGTTACTGTAACATCGCTCGAGTTTTGATTACAACTAAGTTTCAAAGAAAATCCTAGAATACTTTGTTCACATTAAATCTGTTCAGATGTAGAACGACTTCAAGTTCCCTATAAAAAGAAATCAGGAAGTAGATAGTTAAATGCTAACACATCTTTATTACTAACATCGTAGTACAGATATCTGGGTCAACACATCGTGTAAATGCACTCAGGTGTGTAAATGTCAGGGAATTCCCCATCTTGAATATATCACTAATTCTTAAGGTATTGCCTGGGATAAATACATCTACATACACCCTTGTATATTGTTCCACTCCAATGAAGAAAATTAATCCTATGAAGTTATCATCTACCTGTAGTATTACCTATGTTCTGTACACAGCAGTACAAACATATTTCAACAAGGGGAAGTTCTATTATCATCAAAATGAAATAATAATGAACACAAAATAAATACATATTCCAATGAGCATACCAATGCTAAATTCAATAGTGTCTGTTCTGTTTGCCACAAATGTCTTTCTTTTCCAGTTGTATCGCAGCTGACGAAACAGTATGGTCTGTTATAAATATAATCTTGAAAGAAGGTACCTAGTTTTTAATACACTGGGCTAAAGTGGTCCACCTCTCTGAAAAAACAAAACATATTCATTTAAGGTTAATATATTAATTATATAATATTAATATATATATAAAAACAAGCATGCCTCTACACACTGTCCACGTCAACTTTTCCCATATTATAAGGACACTAGGCTTTTCAGAATTAATGCTTTGTTACAACACTTTAGATTGTTGATAATCTACAAGTATTCATAGTCTACGTTGTGTTGAAATCCCGTTGCACGAACAGCTTTACTCAATTTC
>JAQQZZ010046824.1:0-10213 GCA_030265115.1 Mopalia vespertina | reverse complement strand
GTGTACCTATGTCCCTAGTTAACATTACTCCTATTGGTGTACCTATGTCCCTAGTTAACATTACTCCTATTGGTGTATCTATGTCCCTAGTTAACATTACTCCTATTGGTGTACCTATGAGCCTAGTTAACATTACTCATATTGGTGGTTTGATCAATACACCGAAACGTTGGGTAAATTTATTTATATAACATTGGTGGAATCGCATTAATACAATACTGCTAGTCCTCAATAATATTTGGCTCCTTGAATCACATTTCCGGACAACCGATGGATACAATAGATTTTTGGGGTTTGTTTGCTACCGACGTTCCTTAGAGCAGAATGTATCATTACTAGATGGTCTGCAGTTGATTTCAGTACTGTGTTGAAACGAATAAAACAATAATCTGGGAAAGTTTGTAAATGGTAAGTTTAATGAAAAGTTAATTATATTATGTAAAAAGTCACAATGAGTATAGATCCCGTAGTGTTCTATATATAAGTATAGACTGGGCGTTTGTGTCCATATAGTAAATAGCCTACATTCATCCGGGGTTAATCAAGGCTCATGAGCGAAAGCTATCTGAAACAATTACCTCTTAATAGTAGGGAATGAGATTGGCGCCACTATAAGAGGAAGACTAGAGATGTTTAGGAAAGTCAGACATGCCTCTTCTATACTGTGCTACCATATATTGCGTCAAGCTGCTTATCATAACATTGTATATAGTACAGGCCAGTTTACCTCTTTGTACAGTACCGTTGTTTTTCTTACATGACCAGTTAAGGCGTAGTTTTACTTTCAGACTCTGCTCAGATTCTATCATTTCTCTAGCAGGAATAGTCTGGAATAATAAGTGAATAGTCTATGTGTTCATATCATTTTGACAGATTAGCTTCGTCTCCTATTCTCTAACATTACATCTCTGTATTGGACACCCCAACCGACAGTCTAGTGTGGCGTCAATGGACGTGATCGGTGGATGTAAGGCTGGGGGAAATACTAGGGCAGAGTAAGTGGGGTTATACCAATGGATACTAGCTTGGGTATAGTACTAGTCTAACACCACCAACGGAGATTCGAGGTACAATCCAATACGTATTATCAGCACAATTACTGCCACGAAAAGAGCCAGGAATGTGCCACTGGCTCCTTACAACCTGTCAACACCCATTGAACCCATGCAATAATAAGCGTATTCTGTGTGCCGTCAATTCGACCAACTGCCGCCAACACTGATAGAAACAAACGTAAATAAAACATAGACTTAACATTGAAGTCGCCTTCGTCTGATTGCAATTAACAAGCGACCCTTTGTACTCGTACGTGTCAGAATGAACGTCTACGTCTACTATATAGTTATATATATATAACGAAGTCTCCAAACAAGATCCAATACATTTCTCCATAAACTAAATATTAGCTACGGTCAGGGCATGCCTGAGTTCAAGTCATTTAAGGATGCTATCAATAGTATTTAACTTATATTTACTAACAATATTTTTGGAGCCTTATAGTAATTATAAGTTATGCGTTTCTTTCGCCGCAGCTACTGAAAGTGCAATACACATTGAAAATGTTTCAGCACAAATACTAGTAAAGGTTCCTGCTCGAGTCCAAACAAGGATTGTATATTGCTTTTGCACATCGTAACAATCTACAGACGATTAGTTAACCTTGTGCTAATAATACAAAGGTTGTGAGTAGAATGAAAACACTGTGGGGGGATACCAGTAAAAGCATCTAGAGAAATACTAGGATACAAGGAAACTATTTTACACGTTGCCCTCGAAAAGCACTATGCGGTACACAAGAAATCTCTCTTTCCTGTAGTCCCTTAAAAAACCTATGTACACAGGAAAGCTACCTTTTCTATTGTTCACCAAGCTACACCAGTGCACAAGAAATCTCTCTTCCACGCTGCCTCTTAAAAATTCATGTGCAGTACACAATGAATTTATCTTTCCTGCTGTCCCTCGAGAAGGAATCTGCTTCCTGTTGCTCCTCGAGAAGCACACGTAAACAATGAATTATCCTATCAGCTGCCCATCGAAAAACACTATTGCGCAAGGAATTTAACTTTCCCGCTGCCCCTTTCTCTTTGTTATTGCTTCTCGAGAACCACCAGTACAGAATGTACCAGTGCATTGGAAATTTAACTTTCCAGTCACCACTCGAGTAGAAATGCAATTATACAAAGAGTGTCTCTTTCTGTTGCCGATACGTTTTTGTTGCTCCTAAAAAAGAATCAATCGCCACTCGGGTTTCACTGGGAATCTTTCTAGAGAAGCAACAGTAAACTAGAAACCTTTTTTTCCGGTTGGACACCGAGAACCACTAGTAGATTAGAAATTCATATTTCCTGTTGCCCTCAAGACGCAACAGCGCACAAGGAATCTGTCGTCCCTCGCAGAGAAGCGCCAGTACAGAACGAATCATTTTTCACGCTACGCCCCTCGAGTAGCACCAGTGCATAAGGGATCTATCTTTCCTGGTTCTCCTCAAGAAGAACCAGTAGACAGGGAATCTCTCGTTCCTGTTCTTACTCGACAGTTACTTAATGAATCCCTAATCCAATTTGCCCCTGGACAAGTACAAGTGTACCAAGAATCTAGCTTTCTTGTCTCATCTCGGGTACCACCAGTAAACTTGGAAATGCTTTTATGTCGATCCTCGAATAGCACCACTACACAAGTTATCACGTTTTCTCCCCCCCCCCTCCCCCCCCCCCCCGAAAAGCAGCAGTACGTACCTAGGAATCTATCTTTCCTATCGGCCTGGCGACGAAGCACCAGCGCAGAATGAGTGTCTTCCATGTTGCCCCAAAGACGCAACAGTGAACAAGGAATCTCTCTTTTCTGTTCCTCTTCGAAGCTCTCCAATATAAGGGCCCCACCTCCCCCTCATCCGAATGTACCATCAGAAAAGGAAATTATTTCTATTGTTGCCCTTGGAAAGAAATCACACAAGAAATCTCTTTCACGTTGCCGCTCGAGCAGCACCATACAGTACACAAGGCATATCTATTTCCTATCCCCCCCTCAAGAAACACCAGTACAGTATATAGGAATCTCTATGTCATGTCGCCTTTAGAGATTCACCATTACACAAGGAATCCCACTTTCATGTTTCACCTAAAGATGCATGAGTACGCAATAAATATATATTTCCTGTAGCTCTTCGACAAGCACCAGTGCACACGGGATCTGTTTCCTGTTGCCGCTGGGTCCATGGTATTGGCTTAGTGGTTAACCCGTCAGGCAAAATCTCTTTCTTAGGATACCACCCTTTTTAAACTTTAAACCTGAGATATCGCACTTTATACTTACCGAGAATGTACAACCATACGTGCATCTTATAACAATTCTATTTAGAGTTTTAAGCCGCAAATCTACAATTTCACAGAGCCAAGACCATTTGCTGCTTGCAAGAATGCCAATTACAATACCCACTTGTTAGGCAGTAGGATGCAACAATAGAGCAAATCACGTTACGTCGTGAGCTGGGGTGGCCACTCCCAAAATGGCGAGTGTCAGTGGTCGTTGGGAGATATATATTAGCCGCCTTTAATAAATTTTAAAAATTCTATTCTATAATTCCACGCTATGTTTCAGTATATTAAATGGTAGACTTTCAAGTGGTTTAAGGGCTGTGCCAAGCCAGACCTCCACTTAAAGTAAAGCAGAGTAAGAAGGGGTCAATTCGTCGGCATATAAGTAAAATATTGTGGACGACGTTAATCTGCAGTCAAACAAACAAATGTTGTTTCCATTCAAGAAGCACCAATACACACGGTATCCTTTTTTGTTGTTATCCTTTTTCAGCAACACCAGTATACAGGATTCAGTATGTTATGTTGTCCCTGGAGAAGGCCCAGAACACAAGGAACCTCTTTTCTATACCGTTCTGCAGACCAATATTGTCGACTAGAACGTCCTTTAGACCAATGTGATCGACTAGAACTTCAGAGCAGTGTCGTCTGGTAGAACCTCCGTCAGCCAAATGTTGTCGGCTAGAAACTCCTTCAGACCAGTGTCGCAGCCCGGAACTCCTTCAGACCAGTACAATCGGCGAGAACCTCCGTCAGCCCAGTGTTGTCGGTTAGAATCTCACTAGACTAGTTTCGTCGACAACTTCCTGTCGCCTCTTGTAAACACCAATAAACTAGGAAACACACTCATATCTCTCCTCGAATATCATCAGTACTCAAGTAATCTGTTGAGAAAAATCCGTTTACAATGAATGTATATTTTCTCTCATCCTTACAGAATCAGCATTGCCGAAGGAATCAATCTTCCCTGTTTCTCTTCGAGAAGCACCAGTGCAAAACGAAATATTGATTTCCTATTGGCCCTCGAGAAGCACCAGTGCACAAGGAATCAGTTTATTGATGCCCAAAGATCCGTGATTGTGCCTAAGGGGATAGCGAGTCGGACTACTGATCCTCCATCGATGTATCTCTCGCATAGTTCCGCTGTCCAACTCAGGTATACGAGGGTCATGCGACGTATACACGAATTGACTCTGGAAAACGCGGGGTTCGTTCTTACAAGGTTCTTCTCGGTTTTTGTCACATTTCAGTAAAGTATGGTAAGAAGCTGTCACCCGTGTCGCCCTTTGTAAAGCACCAGTACACAAGGATACATTTTTATTGCCGCTTCAGAAGCCCCAGAACACAAGGTGCCTCTTTCCTATAACCGCTCGGATTAGTGTCTTCGACTACAACCTCTTTCACACCAGGGACAGCGATTATAACTATCTTCAGAAAAGTGTCATCTGCTAGAACCTCTTTCACACTAGAATCGTCGGTTAGAAACTCCTTCCGAATGTCCATTAGACCAGTGCCGTCTATAAAATCCTCCCTCAGACCAGCGTCGTCGACTCGAATATCACTTAGATCAGTGTTATTAGCCACAACCTCATCCAAACCAATTGTGTCGGCTACAACAGCCATCAGCCTAGTGTCGTCGACGAGAATCTCATTTACACTACGTCTAGGGTGGTTCAAGTTGACGACTCTGGCCTGGACGAGATTTTAGCTGACACGATTGACCTGAAGGCTGTTCTGGCCACTGACACCGGTCTGGAGGAGAAACTGTTCGTCAGCGGATATCTTCAGCATCTACAAACCCGTGTCGCAACTTCTCAGGAAAATTAGTAAACGATATCACCTCGAAGAGACTAAGTGCCATTTTACAACAGACGAAAACGACCAAAGGCCAGGAGTTAGTGTGTTGTAGCGCTCTCTATCCATTGTTAACTGACCTCATGCGGAATATTTGCATCTATACTCTATGATTTGTATGAATATTATGAAAATAATATTAACCTGTCGGATTTAATTACTAATATAAACAAAAATGTCTTACAATAACTGAAAATTTTTCACACTGGTCGAATTAATTCCTTAATCGTACACTATACCACGCATGTGCAGTGTATGGCCTGTTCATAGAACATACACATTTTGAATACTTTCTAAACACACTATAATCTGAGCATTTAATTGCTTCGTCATTTTCCGCTCCGGAGAGTTCCGACATGATACATACTGGGTTAAGGAAGCAGCTATGTGATTGGTTAATATTACCAGTTGGCCTTGATGTTAGATCTTAATAGCGACAAGCAGAGCACGGAGTGTTTTTAGATTTGATTTAAAGGTCTTGTGACACCTGGATTGGTTTTCAGGATACAATCTGTTTCTAAGCATATAATGATTAAGATTATAGGTCAGAACGGTATGTTTGGAAAACCAGCTTTACCTACATTGCAGACTCCGTCGGATGCCCCATTATGACGCCAGGAGGCGCTGATGCAATAAATGAAGACGCTGGATTCTCCCTTTACAGGAAGTGTTTACTACAACACAGCATAAGCACTTCGTCAATAAATAGGTCATATACGCTATACCACAAGGCTTTTTACATCACAATATGTAAGTACTTTATTCACACTCTTCTACCAGGCCATCGCTATCACTGAATAGCGTTGGCGCGTCACCAACATGCTTGTTGTGGCATGGCATTTCCGGTTAAGGGAGAACCCAGTGCGCCACTACATAATAAAGCATTCGATTATCCAAATCCATGGGGCGAAGTCTACAATTTGGGTAAAGCTTCTATGTCACAGTCACTAACTAGGTAGGCCTGAACGAGAAAACCTGCCGGGATGGAAACATTTTGCCCTTCGTAACACACATGAGTCAATTTGCATGCACGAGTTAGTCGAAATACATGATTAGAATGTCTTTAAGTGACGTGACCTAACTCACTTACACTCACAGACTTTTGGCGGAGATCCCCTTCCATACACTGGAGCTATACATTAACCTATGACTAAAAGGAACACAGTAGGTAGCCTAACCTATGTGATAATCCCACTAATCTCCAACACTTTCTCAATACCTTAATAATGTGCAATGAAAAATTAAAGACTCAAATTTAACTATATGTAATGAGAATTTTTTATTTTATTCACGATCATCTTTCAGTGTTTAAATTTAAATAAAAGGAATATATGTTGGTATGTTTCTTTTTGAGCACAAGGGTTCCAACAAGACGTTCATCAGATTGAAGTCATGTATGAGCTGATATGAATTAACTTCGTTTGTCCTGAACATCGTATAGGAATATCCTCGTGCCAATTGATTGTAGGTTGTCATCGGATTATTTTTAATGTTACTCTAAGAAATGTATTACCTAACCATCGTCTCGGTAGTGTATGTACAGTTAGTTTAGCCGCATTTTTGCTGCTAGATGATCTCCAATGATCAGCCATAACAACAGCCTGGTTATCGTCTTCCAGGAAACTCGGAGAGACGCTGTAGGTGCAGTATCTGTTATGATAGCACTGGAAGCTGTAAACTTGTCTGGTATTGGAACCATTCCACTGCAGATATCAACTGAGCTGGATTCCCTTGTTAACATGGTGATTATATGCAATATCTCTGTTTTTTCGGCGGCTTTTGGCCATAGGCTAATCTGAGTACAAGTCTAGACAAGCAAATAGAAAACAACCCAGACAAGACTACTGGTACATATATAAAGCAGTTAACAAATCCCAGTCTTGTGGGACTAACCTAAATACAAACTTAATTCAGGCACGTTGAGATGGAGAG
The DNA here is from genome assembly GCA_030265115.1 of Mopalia vespertina. Lineage (NCBI taxonomy): Eukaryota > Metazoa > Mollusca > Polyplacophora > Chitonida > Mopaliidae > Mopalia > Mopalia vespertina. Next base: position 3,113 of record JAQQZZ010046824.1, on the reverse strand, counting down.
ATTTGTTAGAAATTGGGAATCAATATAGGTTGTGAGCTATCAGGATTTGATGTATTCCGTGGCTATTTCACAATCATGTTTCTCATTGTGGAACAATAAAATGTACTGGGTGGCTATATATAATATATATATTTCGTTTTTCTTTTTCTTGGCATATGTACAAAAATTTCGTAAATATTCCCAACTGCTCCCTTGAGGAACGTCAGGACAGAATAATTGGGTTTACATGCCGACAGATGCGTCTGTAGCATTGTATGTCATTGTAATGTATTATGTTTGCATTCAATGGGACATTGATAAATAAATAAAACAAAATATTTGGACGGCCCTGGTAGATGTATGAAATGCATTAAAATCGAATTTCACATGTCAAAAAATATTGTACATAAGTAAAATTAAAGAAAAAAAAATTCAGAACATGTAAATTAAAAGTAGAAGTAATAGAACGACTTGCCATAAATCTAAAGGTCCAAGTTGACCTGACTGATACCACAGTTCATGGCGGGCTTTTTTAGTAACGAGCGCATACCATTGTCCATCAGTGCCTTCGCAGTGCTATACATCCATCCTAGATACAGCTAGGTACCTTCATTATATAGCACATGCTATACTGACGATACAGCCAGATGCCCTTCGCCTTTCAGATTCTCGTTTTTCGGCGAGTCATAATCCGCGAAATGCGTTTTTGTTTTCACGGAAACGGCGTTAAAATCATAAATCAGTTAGCCCAAATAGCCAATGTATAGTTTCTTACCTTCATCCATCCTTTTTAGCGTGTGTTATCCGCAAATTACTAAAGGCTTCGCCAATAAAACACGTCTCTGTTTTCCATGTTTTTAAATATTATTTTGTCAAGGGTTTCCCGGTTGCGTGACGCAGTTCAGTTTGCGAGGCGAGCATGTATAAATATTTAAAAAAAACAATAGTTTAACATAATTAACAAGTAGTGTTATTCCGAAAAACGATACCTTCATTTTGACTAAATATTTCAGCATTTATTAGGCCATCATTATGGTGTTTTGGGTTGCCTCGTACATTTTCCACTCGAGCGTCAGACTGTTTCGGTCACTTTTTAAAAATAGATTTTGTCAATATCGCCCCCTGTGCATCTAATTAAGTGGATTATACCGTCGATAGACAACGGAAGAAGGTAAGATTTGCCTAACAGCCGTTTGATGACAATTTTTTCCGTTCGAAACACTTGCTATGTCATGTTTTTTCGACGAAAACGAACCCATGCTGGAGTCATTAAAGGAGATAATGGCTGGCCTAATCCATCCTGCTGGATGATGGAAATCAGGGTAAGTCAGTCATGGTTATATTTGACGTCAAGTTAAATGTTGAGATTAGTGTCAAGGTTGGAGTAAGGATAAGTGCAATGTGTACGGCTAAGCTTATACCTTAGAAACTTATAAGGGACACCTTGCAAGTCCTCTGTTGTACATCTTCCCGAGGCAAGGTGGAAAAAGATCGTCGCATTAAGCCTCTCTTCCTCTCTTATCTTGCCTCCATACGCGATAAACCTGAGTTAACTAGAGTTTACAACAACTACTTTCAGATGACCTCTCTTTACTCTACCCAATCAGATTGGGGCTTTCTTAGAATTAGAAAGAGGCGGTCTTAACACAGGATGACGCATAAGCTATACATGTAATATACATGCACGATCTTAGTCCCATTAACGAGTCCTGACATCATCACAAACATGTTAATTGGCAGTGGCGCCACACTTGTTTGTTGTAAACGACTTTTTCATTGGCAGCTTGTTTCTACCATAGTCCAATAAAAACTTTGCCTCGTTTTCCTTTCGAACTACAGCAAGAGATTGTAATGTGGAAGTCTCGTCTTACACATACTGACCCTTGCATAGGAAGATGTCCGTTGTACTGCGCACATCATCTCTGACGTCATACGATCGTCCCCATTACGACATGGATTATTTTTCAGATCAACTATGAACATAGTCTGTTCTGTGAAGAGAATTCTTAGTTTATATCTGTTTTGTGTTCAGAACATAATGTACTCCTAGATTTAGATAATTATAAAGCCTTATCCAATTCGTAATACAATAAGTTTATTTAAGCGTGTGGGTAGTGTAATGCGACAAACTTAACAATATGAAAAGCTCACCGAAGCCGTTTACGCGCCGAATATGGAAGGGGATATCCACCAAAAGTCTTCTGTGTAAGTGTATAATATGCCATGTCGATTGAAGACATTCTTACAAATTGACTACGTGTGTTTAGGAGAACAAATCTTTTTCATCTCAGCAGATTGTATCTTTGTGGCCTACAGAGTTAGTGACCTACCAGCTGTACCCACATTGGAGACTTATCCAAGTGGATTTGTAAAGTAAGATAATCCCTTTATATGACGCCAAAGAGTGTTGGTAGAATAAGATTAGCGGCCAGCTATGCACTGGATTCTCCCTTATCCAGATACGTTGCGCCACAACAAGCGTAACTACACAATTGCTTATTGAAGTGATGTCGATGGCCTTGTGGTAAAGGGTATAGAAACTATCAAACTTACTCCCATCCTAAATTCCTACGTCCATACCGCTAAGCAGACGGGCTTACTTGGCTTGGGCTGGAATCCACCGCCCTCACCCAATAAGCTTACTACTGTTGCAGTCCCACTCCCTCCCACCCCGACCCCCACCTTACACATTACGTGCGCCTCTCTCCTATAATATTCGCTGTAGGAGCGGGTTACGACCCCCTTGCACAGAGGAGCAGCCAGTGTGGAACACGCCTCCTCCTCCTCCATAGTAATATATCCGGTGTAGGAATGGATTAAGTCACCACCCACTCTCCCAACCGCATTAGCTTATTGACAGCGTAGTCGAATTTTATAAAACTCTATCAGCTGTAGGAGTCGAATACGACCCCTTGGAAAATGCCTTCACCACCCCACCCCTCCCCTCCGACTAGTACTATATTCCCAGAATTGCTATATATTAGTAAGGGGCTCGCATACCATTCCACGATTCCCCAAGTATTCTATCCATAGCAAGAGTGGAATACTAACCCCTGGTACTCTATCCACAGTCGGAATTGATTGCCACCGGGGGGGGGGGGGGGGGGGGGTGGCCCCCCGGCGGAATTTCAAAA
>JAQQZZ010046813.1:0-10213 GCA_030265115.1 Mopalia vespertina | reverse complement strand
CGCAGACCAAATTAGGCAAGTTCTGTGAGGCCTGGCATCGCAGACCAAATTAGGCAAGTTCTGTGAGGCCTGGCATCACAGACCAAATTAGGCAAGTTCTGTGAGGCCTGGCATAACAGACCAAATTGGGCAAGTTCTGTGAGGCCTAGCAGGACAGACCAAATTAGGCAAGTTCACAGAGGCCTGACATGACAGACCAAATAAGGTAAGTTCTGTGAGGTCTGGCAGGACAGCCCAAATTAGGCAAGTTCTGTGAGGCCTGGCATGACAGACCAAATTAGGCAAGTTCTGTGATGCCTGGCACAACAGACCAAATTAGTCAAGTCTGTGAGGCCTTCATTGCAGGAAATTAGGACAACTTTTCTTTGTTAGTTTGTTAATTTTCTGCAATAAAGAAAAATTACCTGAAGTCTCCCTACAATAAATAGAGTCATCCCAAATTTTCCTCCAATGAAGAAAGGCTATTTATCCAAAAAAAAATTGCAATGAAGGAAAGCTACCCCATAAATTAACAATCATCATAAAAAATCAATTTCCTTCATTGTAATTTATTTGAGGTAGTTTTTTTTATTGCAGGAAAATTTGGGGAAGCTCTTCTTTATTGCAGGAAAAATTAGGTACTTTTTTATTACATGGAAAATAATATTTTTCTTATTGGTTGCAAACGGCTAATTGAATGGCTTATTATGAGAAAAGTAAATAAACTAAAAGGTAGACTACTCATATTCAAATATTTATAAACTAAAACCATGCCTGTTGATAAAAAATTTAAAAAAAACAATACTTACTATAACAGGTGTTCATAATAGAATCAATACAAATCCATAAATGTCACATTTATAAACAAAATATGCCTATTAACATAGCTACACAAATATTTTCAAGATTTTCCACTATGTATATATACATGTACACTCATATTTAAAAGTGTTGAACCTATGTACATGTACATCTGTTTGGTACTTAACAAACAAATTTCACTTATGCTGTAAACTTTCTATGTCCTTGGTGCTTAACAAACAATATTTTACATATGATTTTTTCCTTTGTGCTTTAAATTATGCTTAAACAATATTTTGCTTATGCTTTTGCTATGTGCTTGGTGCTCAAACACTATTTCACTTCTCATGCTCTTACTATGTGCTTAACAAATGGTAATTCACTTATGCTCTAATTATGTGTTTGGTCCTTGAAAAACAATAATTCACATAGGCTCTTATGACAGCTGTGCTTACAGGTAGTTTAAAATAAGGTTTGATTGTGGTTTGACATCATCATACTAAGGTTATTTCACTCCAAACCAATGGATAAAATATACCACCATTGATGTCACTGGCGAGAAAAGACAGAACACAAACACTGGATACGGGGTGCAATTAGATACTGTGGAAATTCACAGTGAAAGATGCCCCAATTAAATGGATTCGTCCGGCTGTCTTGATTCTGAGCACTTAAAGCAGCAGGTGATGGGAAACTCCCTCCAACAATCAATGAAAAGTAAGGAGGGAATCTTCAACTAAACCAATCCTTCGATATTCAGAGCCACCACGAGAAGATTTTCTCTCATCTTCTACAGCAGGGATCGAAATCAGCTGTTGAGTGAATTGAGGTTTGATTGACACAGGACAGCAGGCCAGGCAGCATACATATAGGCCCTGGAAGCTCAGGTATCCTACATGTATCTATTAAAATTTGGCAAACCAGGGGTTTGTTTGAAATATTGCCTTATTGACCTCCATGACCCTGAAATCGAGCTTGCGAAAGACATTTTCATAATAAACAAGTGTGATAGTTTTTTTGTTTTTAATTGGGGTTTACATGCTGTACTTAAGATTATTTCACTCATATGAGGTCTTGTCAGCCTAATGGGTGAAGGAAACCACCGTCTGCGCCAATGGTAACAAATAAAGACGAAGTGAGGACAAAAGGGGGCGATACAAAAACATCACAAACAGATAGGCTTCATGTTGCCCCTTAGCTCCGAGTGCACCAGGGCAACATGATTGAAGCTCCCACCCAACCCTCTGCTAAACATGTATGAAGTTTCATTTACATAGATCTACATGTGATTAGAGTTGATCACAAATTTGGCATTACATGTACATGTATCCACACAGCCTGATTTGTTTGTTTGATTGGGGTGTCATGCTATACTGAAGGTTATTTTACTCATCTAGCCTGTTCGCCAGCCCAATGGATGAAGAAAACATCTCTAAATGTCACTGACATCAAACCCAGCTAAGACAGGATGATTACATGTACAATACATACACTGATCATATAGGAGTATCACACGTTGTAGCATCAATCTGAGCAACACATCGGGTTCTTGTTGCTCTTTATATGTGACAGCACCAGGCCAGGCAAGTTAGGAAGCTCAGTGTAACATCCAGCACTGCCAATTTACAGCCTGGATCATATATTCCCAACCCTTGTTGTGTTTGGAAATAAAGCAAGTGTGAAGCAGTTTGACAATAAACCTACTACACACAGATGATAAAACAGTCTGTGACCCCTGCTCACACACATGTCCCTGACATTTTAGCACCTTACTTAAAGCATGTTGTTTACCTGGGTGTGGATGATATCCTATGACAGGAAGACACCTGTAATGTATAACTGTTGTCTTCCGTTCCACCACTGATTTGCTGTGTTGTATTAACATCACTGAAAAATACACTGTCTCTCTCTGCAGAAGATGGATTGGACTCTGGGAAAGAGGAAACAGATTCTGTTGCCATATCGACACAGGAGACTATTTCAATGGCTTAAAGTATACAACAACAACAACAGTACTGGTTATACCAAGGCTGTTAGAAAATAGCCAGATATTTCAACACTGTTTACACAAATCAGCAAGGTCAGTTCAGTGCAGGCTAGATGTACACATTGGGCAGCCATTGATAAAAAAGTAACTCAGCATGGACATGAAAACACGGCCATCAGAATGGCATTATGTTAATGGAGTTCAAACAGAGGCTGCCCATTTGGACTGACTAACTTGTATTAAGAGGCTCTTCATTATTTCACAGTTGTGTATGATCAGAGCTGGAGGTGTAGCTATAGCCGACAGCCCCCACAACCTACCCCACAGCACAGCAATCATCTGGCACACCAATCAGATACAAGCTTCCCCTGATTAGATAGTATTGATCTTTCAGCACTGACTGAATGAGTTAACCTTGCTACCATGTTGTAGAAAGAAGCAGCTTGGAGCAGGCTCTCTCTCTCTCAGTCTCTCAAGGGCAAGGATGCCGGGTTTAACCTAGGAAGACAGTGCTCCAGTAATAGGGAGAAAAGTCTATCATGTACCTCAGCAGACAGTGCCCTATTTAACTGAAGACTGCCAGTTTTTTTGTCAACTGACCTGGCTTATTTGCTATTCTCGGCCATCAATGGGTGTAACAGTAACATTTACATGTACATTAGACTCCTACATGTGCCTAACATGTGAGCGAGAACTATATGCACTAGGCCACCAGACACACCTGTACAGTTCAATCATCAATAATTACAGCTGATGGCTCAACCAACCATGAAACTATACAATACACTTCCACTAATTCTGCATCAAGAATACCGAAAGGCTATTTCACTACCTGTATGTGCACTGCTTAAAATCAATCAAGTTGATTGATTGGAGTTTAACTGCAAATTTCAAAGGTATTTCACTTATCATGTGGTGGTGTACTTCAAAGAATAGTAAAACAGCAACACTATGATGTGACACCGGGTATATATGTAATGAAAATGCTGTATTGCTGGTTCACTCATATACAGCTGACAGTATAAAAACACTGAAATCTTCTTCAAACACACTGCCCTAAGTAACAAGGATATAAAATACAGACTTGTCAAGCTAAACAGACATATGTATGTTGCTCAAACTGACTTCACCCTTTCTCAAAATTTGACTTAAAAGAAAAACACATGCAGTTAGACAAGGTGGGAAAGAACTATATAAATTATTTTTATTACTGTTGAAATTAAATTGATTATATCACAGGGGTGTACTCCGAGTTACCACAACCATAAAAGATGCAGGAAATACTCTTCCTCCAGTGCTGATCAACAACTAACTGCAGGCACAGCTACACTGGAGCATACTGACCTCAGCCAAAGGATTTTTTCTCCAAAAACTCATACCTAGTTAAAACAGAAAGCTTGTTTTGTTGGGGGGTTTTTATGTTTTTTTTTTTTAAATGATATCTTGCTGTTATGACATGCATCATATTTTATTTTATTTATGCCAGAGTTACAGAGGATGGCCTATTCAGTATGAAAAACTGCGTCCCACGGGCCCTGTATATACTGTAGCTTACAGTTAATCTCTTTAATTTGTTATGGTATGGTATGTCCTCGACCCTGCAATTTCCTACTATTTAAAGCCATGTTCGATATAATTTCCTACTATTAGGTACATGTATAGTTGATTCTAGAACATAGGGGACTACATGTCCTGTCAGTTGCCAGTAGTAATTTAATCAGCAAATTAGTGACTACATGTACACAGTAATTGTACCAACTGAGCCAGAAGTCCAAAATGTCATTATGATGAATATTCAATTAAAGAAAATAAGACAGGCACAAAATTACAGCTAGCCTCTATAAAAATACACAAGGTTTCTATCTCATTCCAGAGATCCTTTTCAAGTATCAAATATTGATCAAAATATACTTTTTTATGTTCTGTTCCATTTATTTGAATTACTTAACAACTGCATTGTAATCCTAAAGTAATGCTTGACTACACACGACTGACCCATAAAGTCATAGGCAGACAGAGACTTACTGTTTACTATTGGTATTTAGGTTTCTGCAGGTGTCTGCAAACATACCGGTGGGAAAAAAAACATATACGGTACTATAAAACCATGAACTACAATGTATTGGAATTTGGAATTGGAAGTAAAGCCATCTATGCCATTCCCAGCGTCATTGGACTTAAATCCTTGTTTCCACGCCAGATGATTGCTACATGTACAGCCTATCACCATTAATGTAGGCATGCTCGACTTCCTTTGAAACCCCTAAGAAATTCCTAAGATATAAAACTATCAACCAATTTCAAGCAAGAAGACAGTATGATTAAATCTGGAAAATAGCACAACAACTTATTTATTATTCCTGCTCTCGTATATATATTTTGAATTATTGAAGAGAGAAAAATTTGCTTGCCTCCACCGTTCAATAAAATTTACTGATAGCCTTCTTCACTTTGACTTCAGTGGAAAATAGTCGTCTGACCTCTATGTGTCCCCCTATTGGCTAAGAATTGACAAGCCATACAAGGTCCTCATCATCTTGCACTTGATGCAAGATGCAAAATAGTCGACCATGGTTTAAATCCAATAAAATAATGTTTTTGTGGAAATTATCAACTTTTTGGTAGCCCAGCTGGTTACATAAATAATACTACATGAATATATATTGTTTGTTGAATAACCAACTGTGAAACACTTAATAAAATTGGTGTGGCCTGACCAGAGACTAAACAACAAAACTCAATTAGTGTTTTATTTTTTGTTAACATGATTGTGTATTCTTGCACAAGCTTTTAGATGTGTCCTACATTACATGTATATATGTGTACTTAACTGATGCAAATTACAAATGTCATAAATAGTGCATGTAAGAAAGATCTACATATCACATCTACATCTAAGCAGGGGTTTAGCCAGAAATCAGAAGTGTGGTGTCCAAAATGGTTATTTTGCTTCACTTTTTAAGTAACTGGGTGTCCAATTGTTACAGTTTCTCTATCTCCTGCATGTTAAAGCTTCTTAAAACAGGTTGTCCAATGAGGCCATTGTTTTTTTTTTTTGAGTTTTTGTGTTAAATTGGATTGAAAACACATGGTATAAATGGTTTCATGGTTGATGAAGAAGTTGACATTAAAAAAAACTATAGTACAGGACAGATATTAAAATAACTCAATACATGAATGCCAATACATAGAGTGTGTACACCTCATGTGAAATTGTTTTGTTCTGACTCACTGAAAACATGTCAAGTGGCATTGAACACAATGTGGTCCATGGTTTCTATTAATTGACAGCATGCCAAAATAGTCCTGTTGTACTGTGGAGAGTGGGAAAATTGAAAATTCTTCTTCACCGTTAAACTTTAAAATCTCCTCCTCTCTTACGTGAAAGAGTTCTCCAGTAAGCAGACATCTATACATCTCGTCAAGGTGTTCTCTTGTGAAGCTGAGGTCAGCCTGTTTCATAAAGTATCACAACTACAAGTCCACCAGTTTACCACTATTAATAAAATTGTCCCTAAGACTCATTGGAATACAATTGGGTATAAAATGTGCAACTAAACAAAACAAACAGCTTCACGCTCGTTGACAGCAAATGTCTTGAGCTGACATATTATGGTGTTCTATTCTCAAAAATACATTATTTGTATAATGTTGTCTGTTTTTACTGGATAAATTGTTGAAATTTCAATGACATTATTTACGAGGATCATGTTCAGTGAAGGTCAAATATGAGCAACAATATATTAATTTCTTTATTATAACTCTCCAGGTCAGAGTAGAAATAATATAAAAACCTGTGGCATTGCAATACATACATGTATAAAAGGAACTGCTTGTTTCGAATGATATATACTTGTAATATAAAGTTATATATCTTTTTAATAACTATAAATTAATAATTCTTGCCTTTCTTAAGCTGTGATTGCCATACCCCTTTGAAAAAAACTTCTGTAAGAGTTTATCAAAAGGTACATGTATGTATAACATGAAATGATTCGTCATGTTTTAATTTATTTACTTTTCTCTGCTGCTGTGATTCATCGATGGAAATAAGAGATCATTTGATGCTTTTTAATTGCATGTAACAGATGTATCTGTGACCCAGATGGATTCCTCTTCAGAAATATATATTTTCATTATATATTGTTTTTTCTTGTATACTCAATACATAGAAAGAAAAAAAAATAGGACATAAAGTAGATCAACATCCTTTAATTAATATTGATAAATGCACTATTACTTGAAACAGGTCAGGTATGAGGGGCAATATATTGTCCTCGTTATTTTCATGGTTAACTAAGGAATGAACTTAATGTTTACTGTTTACATACACGTACATGTTTCCATGCAAAGGTATGTCTTCTAAATTAGTGTGTTCATTCATATTTGATTTTGTTTGTTTGTTTGATTGGAATTTTACGTCCTATTCAAGAGTATTTCACTTATACATGTATGATGACGTGCCAGCCTAATGGGTGAAGGAAACCACCCTCGACACCATTGGCAACAAACAAAGACAAGACAAGACAAATACAGAACAATAACAGACGTACTACAGACACCACAAACAGATCCGTTTCCTGTTCCCCTTTAGCTCTGAGAGCACCAGGGCAACATAAAGCTCCCTCCAACCACCCGCCATTCATATTTGATGTTTCACATATTTCTAATTACAATTGTACTAATCTGACAGCTACATGTACGAGTGATTGTAACATTGGTGAGGAACAACTACAAGACAAACAAGCTCCCAAATCTTGAGTAACACTACTTTGACATACATGTACATGCATGGTCTGTTTTTGTTTTGTTTGATTGGGGTTTAAGGTCATTACACTCATATGACAGTGTGCCAGACCAATGGGAGAAGGAAACTACACTCACGTCCACTGGCAACAATCACAAGACATAATACAAACACATCATAAACAGATCTCTGAGCTACATGTAAGGGACAACAGGAAGCTCCCTCTATCCACCCAGGTCTGTTTTTGAGCAAATCTTTATATATCGCAATCTCCTTAAATACAGATCTAAATTAGCCCCTGAAATATGTTCATGTTGTATTCAGATTAGCCCTACATTGTGAATCAAATGGTGCTCTATTTTTTCAGATACTGCTGGGTTTGAGCAACATCATTGTCTTAATTGTCCAATTAAAATATACATAACAACGTCAGTCACCAAATGTCATCAACTTACATGTATCATTAAGAAGTTTAGGGGAGTGGCACCATGATTGGTCAATCTACAGTACATAGACAAATTTATTTCACTTCTATCAAGACCCACTGTCCATATATCACTCTGTCTTAGTAATCAAATATGTTGCAAAACTGAGTGGACGCATCGTATAAACCATCCCAGTTATTGCCGGAGCCACATCGTTTGACAGATCTCCAGGAGAGTATAAATATATACATGTAATACAGGTGAGTGTTTCATTATTTTATATCTGGTGTTCATCAGATTAACTGATACTCACTAACTGAATTGATGAGAGAAATACTGGCTCCAAGCAATATAGCCAAAGAGGCGGCAGATAGAATAATGGAAGCAGTTTTAGCTTCACATATTCATCCCACCTTAATGTACATGTATATACATGGCTTGGCTGATAGTTCACGAGAATAACACACTACCATATCTATCAATTCAATTTGCACAAAGCTACATGTATGATACTGCAATAACACATAAATATATTACTGGAATAACATGTTACATATACAATTTACCAGCCCAATAACAAATATGTTTATACTCATGGACCCCATAACATATAAAGTACTAATCTAATAAAACATGCTTGGTCTCCCAGTCATTCTTGGGAAATAAGTTATGATGAAATGTCAGAGAAATATGCATTATCAATTATATTTGTATTTTGATTGGGGTTTAACATTGTACTCAAGGGTATTTCACTTATAATTATAAATATGATGACGTATTGTCCACTCAACCCTGTTCCTTGGTTAAATATGGTGGAAAATGGGGAAGAAACCTCGTGTAAACCACCCCCACGATTGCCGGAGTCACATCCTGCGACTTATTCATATACCTGATGGTCGATAGGTGGACTGGAACCATGGATGGTACATCAAAATAGAATTGTTAAAAAGCAGACAAGGTAACCACTAAGCCACTGTCACAGGCCTATATATTATCGAAACAATACAACAGTTGTTGTCTAGAGGTAGACCATGCAAATTTGTTAATAACGTGAACTTTTTGTTTTTTGGTCCACATGGATAGCGACTGCCTCCTTTTTAAATTACCAGTTGTAAACCACAATCACATCACTTTAGTTTAGTTAATAAATGGAGTTTATAAGTAGATAGAATAATTACAAAACAGTTAACTCTACCAGCTCTTGTTATACATTACAGTGTTTATAACATGGACTACATATGGTACAGTAACTGCTAACCATAACCAATTTGTGTGCTTAAGCCACTATAAAGTGGCTTTGGATCGCTGGCCTGTAAAATCTGCCTATACACCTCTACCTGGACCCCTGCATTACCAATCAAATAGAACAGCATTACTAATGCAATGAAACAAAAGTTACCTGTCCAATAAAACAAAAGTTTCCAATCCAATAAAACAAAAGTTACCAGTCTAATAAAACAAACATTGCCAATCCAATAAAACAACACTGCTAATCCATTAAAACAATCCAATCCAATTAAACAAATGAAACCTCTCCAATAAAACAAAACTCACCAATCCAATAAAACAAACGTTGTCAATCCAATAAAACGAAAGCTACCAGTCTAATAAAACAAAAGCTCCAATCCATTAAAACAAAGTTACTTATCCAATAAAACAAAAGCTACCGGTCTAATAAAACAAAAGCTATCGGTCTAATAAAACAAAAGCTCCAATCCAATAAAACAAATGTTACCAATCCATTAAAACAAATGTTATCAATCCAATAAAACAAAAGTTACCAGTCCAATAAAACAAACGTTGCCAATACAATAAACAAAGTTGTCAATTCAATAAAACAAAAGCTCCAATCCATTAAAACAAAGTTTACTTATCCAATAAAACAAAAGCTACCAGTCTGATAAAACAAAAGCTACTGGTCTAATAAAACAAAAGCTCCAATCTAATAAAACAAATGTTACCAATCCATTAAAACAAATGTTACCAATCCATAAAACAAATGTTACCAATCCAATAAAACAAAAGTTACCAATCCATTAAAACAAATGTTACCAATCCATAAAACAAATGTTACCAATCCATTAAAACAAATGTTACCAGTCCATAAAACAAATGTTACCAATCCATTAAAACAAATGTTACCAATCCATAAAACAAATGTTACCAATCCATTAAAACAAATGTTACCAATCCATTAAAACAAATGTTACCAATCCAATAAAACAAATGTTACCAATCCATAAAACAAAAGTTACCAGTCCAACAGTACACCTG
>JAQQZZ010046802.1:0-10213 GCA_030265115.1 Mopalia vespertina | reverse complement strand
ACCCATTGGGCTGGCACGTCGTCATATAAGTGAAATACCCTTGAGTACGACGTAAAATCCCAATCAAACAAACAAACAATCTAATGAAACTTATTACAATGATCTATATAGGTATTCAGCATCCATTGCTATACAGTTGATAGCAACGTCATCTTTGAACCATTTCGAGAAAATCACAAAATATTTTCTCTGCCAAACTAACGTCTTTAGTCTACATATGATATGTGTCTTTTTAGCTTCGATCTTAAATATATATTCGCACTATAACGTTATTTTCCGTGACAGAAGTCGTCCCGAATATCGAAGAAGATGCAATTGCCGGTGGCCGGGCCCGTCATTAAAGTCGTCTGAGTCTAATCCACTATAGAAACTTTCATTGGTAAATGAGCGTTGCTTCACCGACAACAAAGACATGAAGCCAGATACCAGTCCGTCATTGGTACTTTTCAGCATGTAAAAGTACATAGGAAGGATATGAAACATCGGTGCCGATATGTCGCCTAAATGGGAAAATAGACATTAGAGGGTGGACTATATCCAAGGCCAAATAGCGAGGGTCCAGGAGATGCCTTGCCCTCAAAAGCTTTGAATTGAATAAATGATTGGCGTTTTACGCCGTGCTTAAGGTTGTTTCACTTATATGACGGCGGTGTATATTCCAACAATAATTGACACTGGTACAACCATAAAATGTTAAGTGCTTTGATAATGTTGCAAAGTTAATCTCCATCCATTGATGCGTAAAGACAGTAAGCCTATTGCATGCTACTCTCTAAACAGTCTGCCCTTAGCCAAAGAGCATGCACCAAAAGCTCTGAAAGTGAGGGAACGTGGAGAAACAATATGAACTATTTTGAACAATAAAATGTACTACCCGAAGAAGCTGCCGTGGCTCGATGGTTAGCGCGACGGCTTATTGATCCTCCTTCGATTTGCCACTAACCGGTTAGAGTCCCTCCGTCGACCTCAGGTATGTGAGAGTCGTAGGATCATGCTTGCAGTAATCGCAGGTGGTTTTTACGAGGTTTCCTATCGGTTTTCCATCGTTTTTAAGTAGGGCATAGTCGAGAGTGGTTTATTCATCTCATATAATTGAAATACCTTAGAGTACGACATTAAATCCCAATCAAACAAACAAACAATCAATCAAATATAAACTAAACCAAAAGGCCCAAGTGAATGAGCCATAGAAGCCTTCTATATGTTTCTTGTTAGTGAAAGTCTGTTTCAATCAGTATTTTTATTTCTGTTAACAATCCATTCAATTAATCGTTCATTCAAAAAACGCAGAATTTTTCTATCGCCGAGTGGAACGTTTCTCTGAGACTGCTTAACTAAATGTTTATAATTGCGATGATATAACAAATTGTTAATACTTGACTTGGCCATATATCTGCTACATAAATAAAACGTATAAGCCGGTTACTGCATGCCTTCATACAAAAAGTTCTATATATTCTTTGGCAGTAGGTTAACATTGTTTACATCTATTCTTTAAATGCCGGTACTTAAAAAAGGGCGGGGGGGGGGGGATGCACGAAACCAATTGCCCCCACCTGGGCGGAATATTTGGGAGGCCAAATATTCCGCTAAACACATATTTTAAAACGCAATGGAGTCGGTGAAGTCTCTAATGTGGTGAGGTCAGCTACAGACTTACGGAAGGAGACTCAACATTATCACGGATATTCTTTCAATGGCACCTTCCTTTCAACGATTAAAGATTTTAAATGCCTACAAAATTCGCATACCCTATTCAGTAAATTCACAAATATATTTGTGCCAATTTTTTAAGTAGAAAAAACAAAAACTCACATGTATCGTACATAGGAAAGATTTATTTCCAAAACCGACAGAATAAAATTTATAAAAACCGATGCCATATGGATGCCGTCTCTGAAATCGGGAGAGAGACCAGCAGATTAAAATACAAAGTTTCATGGGCATGGATCCTTACGCACCACTGAAGCCTGTCCAATAAGCCTAGCGCTCGCAGTCGCTCGGCCGAGTTGCAATAATATTCTATAGAGAGTGCTACCGAGCAAGGGCGAGGGCTAGATCTATTGAGCAGAGGCTAGATCAGTAAAAGAAGTCCGTACTTAGCGCCACGATACCGTGTGTGAAAGGTTTTTCTTTGGTTCTGGTACTGCCAGGCAACGAATAGGGTCCGTCGAATTCAAAGCCGTTCGGATTTCGAAGCTTCACCTTGTTCTGTGCTTTTTCCCGCTGTAGGTTGTAATGTTTCGGGTTGTTTAAATGTCGCAATTTGGGGAGGAACAGGACGAGAAGTAATATTGTGGCACACAGCAAAATTCCCACACAAATGGTGGGTTCAACAAACTCGCGCTCGTTCACGAATACAACAACAACCCAGGCTATCCATACAGCAATGCACAGAACACTGGACACGAACAAAAACTTTGTCTCGTACATGTTCCTTTCGTCAGCTCGAAGCACAAATGAATATGACGCACACAAGAATAACAAAAACATTACATAGGATAGGTATATGACGAAGGTCCGCTTTTCCAGAGGGCATGCGTATAACATCGTACCGTCAGTGGTCAATTCCGTTAACATCATCGAACTGGTGTTATGGGACAGCCAGAACTGTGCACCGATGGCGATTTGGACGCTAACTATGAAAAGTAATATGATAAAAGTGTTAAGTCGAGATACCTCGCCGCCCAAACCCACCGAGTTATACTCGTAGATCGTCATCACCTTTGTTAAGCAGATACCGAAACATAATGCATAGGAAATACCGGTTAGAAGATATTGTAGACCGCATCCAACAGGTGACGGAGTAAAGACGAAAGGCATCACCGAAAGGAATAACAACATATTTGCTAACAACAGTAGAAGCCCCATGTCAGCGTTTTTAAACCTTAGCGATCTGATACAGAGTTTACTGAGGATGAAGCAAAAGACACAAAACACGACAAAGACACCTAAGGAAGCAATGGCCAGGATTGAAATAGCCCACGGTTCACGGATGAATTCCCCGCTGGTGTCATAGTAGATCAAATCATCATACACTCCAGCTTGAGACAATTTGAATGGCTCGCTATCGGAAGATAGACGGTTGACACATTGACAATTGCTCCTGCAATATGACATCACCCTATCGTGCCGAAGAAATCCAAACGAGTCGTAAAAGTCAAAATGTGCATCGGGTTTCAAGCGAAGTTTACCGTCCCAAGTGGCAACCTGTTGAACAAATAAAATAAGACAGATCGGTGATTTCATTGTGCATGTACCCTTTGTTGTTTATTTGATCCATACGAAATGTTAAACTCTTAACAAAGAACTAGTTTAGATAAAATACGACTTTTAAGAGAGGACACAAATAAGTTACTTGTTGTAGTTTATTTAATAAATGTCAGATTATATTGCTCGACCTGGTTCAGATTGATGTCAGAAATGTGAAAAAACATAAATGAAATTAAATAAGTTTAAGTCATATACATTTCCCGATTTTTAAAATTTTGCCAAAATGGCCCGTACTTCTTTCATGTCATTTGACACTTATCAACGAAGACCAGTGTGTTTCAAGGTAAGTCATATTGTCATTCCTGATACATAGCCGAACTTTAACCTTCCAACAGCAAAATAATTGTTAGAAGTTCAACACTGTAGGAGCAGCATACCGTCAAATATAGAAATACCCTTGAGTACAGCGTTAAACATCAATTAATAAATTCAATCAATCCGTGACACGACCAGAATCCCGTACTCACCTTTACTGGAGTCATGGTATCATTATCAAAACGTTTCAAATTTGTAACATCATATCTGCTCTCCGGGAGGAAGCAGTTGGTCTTCTCTATAGACACAATTCTGCCCGCATCGCTTAAGAAACTAGTCTTCATTGTTACAGTTAATAAGTCTTCTCGAAAAGCTGTCTGGTTAATGGAGGAGAAATTACCACACAGTCCAGATAAGGTGGGACAAGTATTGGAATAAAGATCGTGAAATCCATGGATGAATGTATCTACTGTGGAAATGGTCTTCGCGACTCGATCTAAATCTTTCACACCTCGAGTCGGTCCAGAGTTTGCATCAAACTCGTTGTACCAAGGCAGGGTATCATTAACGTCAGGACTGAAGCCCGCTAGATACTCCTCAAATGCTCGATGGACAAACTTGGGTGATTCGAAGCTTACAGAGCCAATAGCAGCGTATTGGTGTTCTGGGAGATAGACATGATCCTTTGCGCCGTTAACCCAAACCCTCCGGAGATACTTGTTTTTAACAATCTCAAAGAGATCTGAGCTGTTCTGAGCGTTCAGGAACGTTACAATCACGTGACTGGCACGATTTCGATTAAGTCCATCGTAAGCATCTAGAAGACTTTGATGATTGTTGGTAATTTTATAGACGTCAGCCACACAGATATCATTTTTGGACGCTAACTCTTGGAATCTGTTGGCTTGTTCCAAGTGATCCGGTTCGTCTGATGTAATAATAGAGACATACGTCCAATTATACAAGGCCAAAAGATCTATGATGATGTCAGTTATATTGTGATCCGGTTTTGCAGTACTTAGCACATTTTGTTTGTCCATAGGAACCTTGATTTCATCTGATGTCAATAAAAGGCGATTGTTTCGTTCCAAGACGTCCGCAACTGACGCTAGAACCGAACTGTTATCGAAGTCAACGTAACCCAAAACCATTCTTGGATTCAGGATGTAGTTATTATGACCATATGTTTCATGACAGGTTTCAAAATTGATGATCTGACGAACTGCAAAATCTTTATTACCACAGGAGTCAATAATCAAAGCCCCAATCGTGACGTTATGGAGTATATCTGGGTACCGAGAGTGGATACCTTCGATTGAGTAACGAAATGCTTCGGCATCAATGTAACCTGGTTGGTTAAACGTCCCACACATTCCGGGCTGACTGCCTTCTGTGTGGATGGGAAATATACCAACGATAACTACGTCTCCAGGTATATAATAATATTGGTCATCGGCCAGGGAAGCGTCGGCGCATTGGTGACAGGACGGGCACCAGCCATCACAGACCGAGATAGTAGGAGTTATCTCCCCGGAAGAATCATACGATAAAACAGATGAAAGATCTATGTTCAGAGCACCCGATTCTTCGAATTCTCCTACCTGCAACACAAAGTTAAAAAGCGAATAGCACATTATTAAAAGATTAAATTATTGAAAACATTTAATGTAAAACAGCATACTACACAGTGGAGCAGAAACTGGCGCAATGCCGTCAAGGTTGACAGTTATGTTTATCACAGGATTGCTCATAAAGAAAACATAAGCCAAATTATTATTCTTAAAGCTTAACCTTATTTCTAGGCAATCAATGTTTTGCGAACTGTTCTCTCTCCAAAAAGTTGCATTCGTTTAATTGGAGTTGAAGGTGATACGAATGGTTATTTTACTCATATAACGGCGAACCAGGCGATTGGGTAAAGGACACAACCCTCAACATCACTCTCAAACAAAGACAGGGTAGGGCAACCACATTCCGCAAAACAAGGATGCCACTGTAGATCGGCTTCGTGTTGACCCTTAACTGTGAGAGCATAAGGGCAACAAGAAGCTCCATCCAACCCGCCTATCACAAAAACAAAGTGGATATTCACAATTGGAGTTTAATCTTAATTAGGTTACCTCGCATCAAAATGTCGTTCAAATTTTACATATAACCGACCATCAGTCATGTGAGCGAGGAAGACTTTTATACACAAAATATCACCCTCAAATGCAGACGAACGTTGATTTGCTTGTTGACGTGTTACGCCGTGTTCAAGTGTAGATCACATAAACCACAGACAGCAAGACAGTGGGCAATTGAAGTGTTAAATATGAATGCTCTAAGCAACAAGTTTGCTCCATACCCGCCAGCAAGAATAAATATTTTAAATTATATTTGCACTTGCGAGAGAGATCATTATAAACAACACAAATCAATTTGCCGGTTGGCAAAAAATCTAACAGTTTCACTTTTTATTTAAGGAGAACAAAATTCTGCCTAAGAATGTTTACCTTTTTGGTGATTATAGTTCCACTTTTGCTCAGTTGGATGTTGAAAATATCTAATGGAAATGGTACATTGGAAGCATCAAAAGATTCAGACAAAAGTTCTTCGAAATTGCAGCCAGTTTCTCTGTGCAAACAGTTTTGTTCAAACCCATACTTAAGCGCTAGTAGCATAGTTTCGGTTGCATCAATCGTATACAATGGGAATGAACTCTGCATGTTTTCTACATACTCTATCCAACAACGATGTGTATCCTCAGATTTGTTACATTTCCGTTCACATTCGGCTTGAAACAATTCAGTTATCCAGGGGTTCATATTTTCGTCAGTGAACGGAGCCTCCTTAAGGTGGACTTCGAAATTGAAATTTCTCTCCTGTTTTAAGTCAATAACGATTGATCCTAAAATGGTGTCCTTGGGAACACGGGTCACAACTTGAGAATTCCAAGGGGTGAAGATCAAACTGAGGCCAGAATTATTGCTCAAATGTTCCTGGTACAACGCCATAAAATCCCCAGTGTCCTCTTCTGTGGTCATCATAAGGATCACTTTAGATTTAGAGTCAGCGACCCCTTTAAAAAAACTCAATGTCTCGGAAGAGCTTTTTGAAAATGTATGACTGGTAGCTAAGCAAATCCCGTTAATCACGAGATTGCGTTCGAATGTTTGTCGAAAGGATTCGTCGATATTGTCCGACCAGATAACTATAGCGTATGTCCACTGTACCGATTTAAAGAGATCTGCTACTCTGTTTGACCAGAATGAAGCGTATGGAGACCCACCGTCCATTACCCCTCGCTTTGACAAGCCAAGGACAGGCTTTGAAGCACTTAAATGTCGTTGAGAGAATGCATTGTCGAATGGGATATCTAAATAACCGGAAACCATGAACCGGTTTATGGGATTATTTTTTAAATTCCCAACGGGAGTGATGTCACAGTTGTCTATACCGTTTATTAGAGCTTGTGACTGCAAAATACTTTCAGAAGAGTCCAGCACAAAAGCGCCAACTCTAATGTCAGGAAACAAATTTGAGTTTCCGTGTTGTAGGTCTTTTACTGTCCACAGGAATGCTTCGGCGGCTAAGATGTTGTGAGGCAGTAGATGTCCCTGTGTGTCTTTAGTGGGAAACATACCACCTAAGTAGACAGTTCCAGGAGAAATCGCTGCTGGGTGGGGCTTGGCTTTTCCAATGTGGCAAACCGGGCAGGGTGGACATGACCCGAGGCACTGAGACACCGGGACGATGTTAATGATATCAGGTGACACAGTCTCATTAAGCACGTGGAAGGTACTACCAAGGAACGTGCCAACCTGAAATACAGAAAATAAAAGGACCAGACCTTAGTGAATCCAATGTAAAATCACGTAGTTTGTAGTAGTTGAAGGCAACAAAAGCAATCATGAAGATTGATTGATTGGTGTAAAACGCCGTGCTTAAAGATATTCCATTTGAAGGCAGTGTACTTTTAAAGAGTGAACAGCAACACAACCATAATGTAAAGTGTTATTTGCAAATCCTCTGTTGGAAAATTAGTGTTCCTCCATAGTTTACGGCATATATATACTTTACTTATGATGTTCTTAGCCAGAGGTCGTAATCATTAAGAAGAGAAATGATTTTTGCAGTCATTGTTCAAAACAGATACACTCAGACAATTCCATGCATTGGCACCTCATCAGCGAAACGTATTGTTTTGAAATTGTTACTGTTGCAAGAAATTCTATTCCTAGCAATAGAAGAAAAACAACTGCCAACTTTTATAAGTTTTTATTTCTTTATCTACAAATAAATTGCCAGTACCGTCCATGTTAAAAATTGCCCCTCACCTTGCCATGGCTATAAACTGACAAAGTTACCTCGCAGTGGAGCGTCACCTTTTTATGTCAAAGCCATACATGGACCCTTTCGTATTATAAATAAATATATGTTGCTTGCATTGTAATAACTCTGGGGCACTCGCTTATTATTTATAACATTTCTCTTATATATACATAGAAAGAAAAAGAAAATATTACCTCATAAATATAACCATCTGCATCATTTGAATGCAAAGATAATTGGAGGCCGCTTTGACAGTTCTCTTCCTTTAATCCAGTATCTACGTTCAAAGTGGTCCAGGCCCGGTCACTCGGTTTAACGTCACACAAATGGCGCCGATAGTCCAGACAACCGGAAGTTTTTAATAGTTCTATGGCCTTTAGGATCCCAAGCAATCCATCTTGACCTTGGCGAATAGTGCTGTAAGGAGCATTGGAATCAAAATAGGAGTCAATGGTCGCCTTACATCTGTACCTGTCATTGCCACAAGCAAACACAGTCTGCAAATATTGTAAACTAGTTGGACGCGCGAAACTAGCTGAAATGAAGTCCTCCAACAGTAGCTCTGAAGAATTTCCGAATAATTCTGTAAAGAAGAAAACTTGGTTTGTGGGCCGACGTTCGCTGGTTTTGTCGTTAAAGTCGACGGTCAATGGTGCGTCTTCCATGCCAGAGAATATGAAGGTATAGTTTATAGGATTCGGTACGATTGGTAAGGTTAGATTTTCGGGTAAGTAATTAACAAATGCCAAGACGCCAGAAGTCCTATAGTTTGCAGACATCATTTCTTCCATAGACGCAACGGTTCTTGACGACGAAACACAAATGTCGAAATCAGCCGCAATTTTGAGGAACTCGTTTTCTCCCATCTTTGCATCAGGCTCATTCAAAGTCACCAGGCTTACAAGTTTCCAATTTAACTTTTTTACAGCGGTTGCCAAAGCCTGTTAATGAAGAGATACAAAATAAGTTAATTGCTCAGAGAACATTTTTTCAGTAGATTTTAAATCTCAAATTGTATCAGAAATTTATATACACTCAGCTTATATACACTCAGCTACTATACACTATACACTCAGCTTATATACACTCAGCTACTATACACTCAGCTACTATACACTCAGCTACTATACACTCAGCTACTATACACTCAGCTTCTTTACACTCAGCTTCTTTACACTCAGCTTCTTTACTCAGCTACTATACACTCAGCTTATATACACTCAGCTTATATACACTCAGCTACTATACACTCAGCTTATATACACTCAGCAAATATGCACTCAGCTTCTATACACTCAACTTCTATACACTCAACTTCTATACACTCAACTTCTATACACTCAACTTCTATACACTCAGCTTCTATACACTCAACTTATATACACTCAACTTATATACATGTACACTCAACTTATATACACTCAGCTTATATACACCCAGCTTAACTTGTATTGGAGGAAAACGCTTAAAAAACTCAACGGTTTCAATATTATTATCAACAGACCCGGGAGCATGCTTGTTACTTTCAATGAACCTAAGACGAAATTGTACAGCAAGGCCTTCCGTAATCATTGTGTACATTGTAAACCATGGTAAAGCTTAATGCTTTGATAAACTGTACCCGGTATCAGAACTACCTGAGCGTGTATTTACCTGAGCCTGCCTTGATGCCGGTGATGGGATCCGTAAACCATGCCCCTGGGTGGAGCGGAAGAACCCCTCCCCGGATCTGACGAAAGATATGTGAGTGTAGCCCATCAACCCCAAATAAGCATCTACTTGGTTCAAAGTCTCCTCGTTTGTAAAACTAATAACACCTGCAAATAGAAAAGGGCTGTTATGCAAAATGGGTGCTTGATCTCACCTGTTTGTTTGTTTGGGGTTTTACGACATGCTTCAGGTGATATAATCGCGTGTCAGTCCAGTGGTTGACCGTGACCATTATCGTGAGACACTGGCAGAAATGAGATACTATGAAATTTCGACAAACTCACAAAAAAATGATATACTTAACACACAGTGCAATGGATTACGTCAAATTGTGTTCTTCGTTGTGGTTTTACAACGTATTCAATGGTATTTCACTTATATGTTGAGATGTCGTGTAGCTCTTACTCGGTCTTACTTAAAAACCGTGGAAAACTGAAAAGCACAACTGTTGGAAAATGGACGCTCTGCCATAGCTAACAACATAAATGTACTTCAATTAAACAGCTGTTAGCAACAGCGCTTATAAAATTAAGGCCGGGAATTGCAGTGGATCTCATAAAATGGAGATGGTGTTGTTTGTTTGATTGTTTGTTTGTTTGATTGGGGTTTAACGTCGTACTAAAGGGTATTTCACTTATATGACGACGGATTGTCCACTTCA
>JAQQZZ010046801.1:0-23598 GCA_030265115.1 Mopalia vespertina | reverse complement strand
TAAATGACGTCTTACCTTCCCCGTTTTCTTGTGGCCATTTTATATGTCAGGTATCAACGCCATAAACACATGCTCTAAATGTTCAGAAGGAACGTAGGAACTGCGCTACACTGTTCGATCCGGTCGTAAAATAAATCCTTCTAGGCAGCCCCAGCCTCAAAATCATACCCATAGGTGCCTGGTAACATAAAGTTTCGGTATATTGTCGTCGGTATTTCCCTTGATATACTGCCCTTTTAGTCCGATGAATCATGTGGCCATGTTTGGTGTTTATGCATGCGCATTATAACGGTGGAAAATGGTGAATTGTTGAAATGAAGAGGGTTTAGTTGAAGATTGAGGATTCGTTGATGTGTAATAGCGACGGCAAATTATCAGAAATCACTGTTAGCGAGCACCTATGTATTTGATTTTGAGGCTGGGAGCTGCCTAGAAGGATTTATTTTACGACCGGATCGAAGGCAGCGTAGCGCAGTTCCTACGTTCCTTGTGGAAATTTAGGGCATGTTTTTATGGCGTTGATACCTGACATACAAAATGGCCACAAGAAAATGGTGAAGGTAAGACGTCATTTAAGGCAATGCAGGGAGTGGGCAATCAGAGCAAGTGTAGGGAGTCTAAATAGTTAGAGACAAGAGACCTAGTTGCCAGTCAGTATAAACAGCCCTTATGGACAGCACCTTTGTGTCGTGTCACTTGTTCAGTATACCGAGCTCTCACAAGTTGCTCGGGCGAGCTGGGATGTTGTTCTATAGAAAGTGCTGCCAGCGAACGCTTGTTCTACTGAACTGATCTCCCTGTTTTCAAATGTAAATCTGACACTGTGCTATAGCAAACGGCGCTGATTGGCTGGTATTTGACCACTCTCAGGGCTGCTTCTGAAATCTGGCTAACAACTCTCAGCTGACCCAACGTGTAATGTGAATTTGTATTGGACAACTGAGACATGAACCTTTCTAGAACCAAACTCTATCCACGGTCGATGCAACTCATTCACTATAGCAGCATGCCAGATGTAAATTAATGTGGAACCAATTAAGATGTGGATTTCATCAGCTTAAAATCCATTGAGCAACTTGGAGGCAGTTGTGAAAGCTAAAAACAAAAACTTCCCAAAAAGAATCCCTTTAAGCCATACCTACATTATATAGATCAAATGAGTAGTCGCACAGCTGGAATAAAAAGTTTAGATCTCCTTGAGACACACTTTGTTTACTAAAGCGAAACCAAAAAGCGTTACACCTTGGTCTTCATTGTTGGGCATCGCACTGTTTCTCTACACATATCAAACACCTACAGGCAAAGTCGAATTTGATCCCTTTTTTTGTGTAACATTTTCTCATTTATCTGCCCTATTCCGAGCAACTCTGTTGGGTCTTTTATTATATTTTCAAACGGTGTGCGCCACATAAAAAGTTTTAGTAAAGGAATTTGAGCTTACAAACTGCCTCTATAAAAGATGATTGATACGGTGACTGACTTTGATACAGATGTGTGATTTACAGGGAAGATGGCGCGCGCGTAACACCACTATATTCATTGTGTGGACCCGTTAAGGCAAATAAAACACCAAGAGAGAAAAGACACATGATACCGTACCTGATGATAACTAACAATATCGGTTCAGTTATAGTCGTTATTAATGGCACAGGTCTATTATGCTCAGGTGTGCTATGGAAAACTCCAACGGTGTATGTTTCATTTTGAGGATGCATTTCAATCACCTTGTTAATTTCACCCAAATTCATCACCACAAAACCGTTGTTGACTCTTGTCAGTTGACCTACACAAGGTTAGCTTAACGACGCTTACCTCTTATTTTGGGAAATAACTAGGTTTTAATATTTCTCCACGATTGTCCGGGGATAGAGGGAATCTCCATCAATCTTCAGCGCGTTAGTTATACTGTGATCGTAACATTCTATAAGTAGAGATCAAATCATTATCTCTTTTGTCCAGACTTTGACTCTGTGGTAACTTCGAGCTATTTAAGTTCAGATAAACGCCGTGACCTCATTGTCAAGGGGCGATTTTGTTTATTACTGAATGAAGAAGAAAGTTTGAATCGACTGAGTGATACGGTAAGATAAAGTACAATTTTGTTCATTGTTTATCTCCAACTATTAGACTATTATTCGCTACTGCTTCGTTCTGTCCTCTGTTGAATTTGGAATCATTTGGCGTTAATTGTGTGATAATTAACTGTAAGACTTCGGATTGAATCGCTACTGCTTCGTTCTGTCGTGTGTTGAATTTGGGCCAGGCCCCTTTTTCGGAGAAACGGTACAACAACAAAAATGTCTACATAATACAAGCGAGTGATTTAAAAGGCAGCTCTACTTCCGGCCGTAGATAAACAAGCGCTACTGATTGTGACCGTCAGTCAAGTTAATATTTCCCTCAAGTTCAGACAACTATTAAATTTCAATAAATATATCTCTGTAAACAGCTAGGGCTTATTCTACGGGGCTGTTTTGAAACAACTCCAATAAAAGATACATATAGCTACATGGTGATTCAATTCGACTTATTTTTAAACCAATCTTGACAATAATTTTAAAATAAAGCGAAAATATTAAATCACCGGTTTATTTAAAATGCGTTCTTGACAATGGTTTTTAAACAAACTGAAATATTGAATCACCATGTATTCTTGACAATGGTTTGAAAATAAACCGAAATATTGAATCACCATGTATCCATGTCTATCTTTCATTGGAGCTGTAAGTGTACTCTACAATGTGAAACTCATCAGGGGGAATATTGCTATGTAAGCATGTGTATCTTTTATTGGAGTCGGAAGTTAGCTCTACTTTTTTAAACTCATCAGTGGGAATACAGCGCCTTCATAATAACAATGAATAACGAATGCCGTATCTAGCTGTCCATTGCAAGTCTATAGAATTATACCAGGTCCTGTGAGTTTCACGCTCATTTATCAGCGATGATTTATACATACAAATCATTTCGTTGTTTTCCTCTGACAAAAGGCGATCGTTAATGCTAAGACCGCGGTGTTTAAATCTCAGTCTGAAAACTGTCTTTGTCGAGAACCAATAAATGTCTGTATAAATCTTAAGACAAGAAACGGCTAATAGAGAAGTTTAATTGCATTTTTAAAAGTGAAGCCTGTTCTGGCAATCCTCGAGAAACATACATTCTTTTATCAGAGGCTATAAATAATAGTTATATACCCGATGATTAATACGAGAAGTCAGTTTCTGCTCGCAGCTGATTAACGTATAGGTCTTCTAGTAATATTGATCAATAAATTATATTCAGACGTTCTGTCTCTATACATCTGGTTGACTGTTAATGGATTTATCTGTCCTGACATCGCCCTAGTATCTCCATTTATACATATCTATTAGATTCAGATATACTATAATCCATTACAATAACATTCAGAATCAAGACTACGAAAACACGCAGGTCAATATTCCTGTATTCAATTAAAGTAAGGCTTTTCCGTCAAGCTATTTTAATCAATACAGATATATTAGTGAAGAGATTATAGCAACAAAGAGACACGGTTTCGACAAGTTTTCAATGTCTCGTTTTCTAAATGAAGATTGTCGTTAAGCCCAGACAAGCAGTGGCCACGGGCTGAACGGAAGCGTCCCATTTCAGTACTGAAAGAAACTTTTTCCAGAACATTGTGGTCATTCAAGTAGTCACGTTGAAGTAATGTTCGAAACAGCTGGGTAACGAAAAGGTTACTGACATATTACTGAACAGTATATGTTTTGGTGAATGAAGGCAATACACGGCGACAGTTTGGTTGATTTCTTTCAAATATCATTATAACGCAGTTTCCAAACGTGTACCTAGACGCAAATGTGTATCTAACGTGTGCCAATTTTAGCCCCTCCATAAGTGGAGAGATTTTGTTATCCCGTAAGAGGAACATAGTCCTACGGTTTGCCAGTTTGTTTGGGGTTTAGCTTCCTAAATGGTATCTCGCTGTGAATAATTGGTGGTAAACTGGTAAGACATCCCGTGAAAACCCACCATGCCATCTCCCCTGTCAAGTTCTCTTTCACGTAAACGGGGTCGAAGGCGGCCTCAAACTCACCAGGGTTACCAGCGGTTCATTGAACGAGGTTCAGTAGTCTGATGATAAACGGACGACATTAGGCCAGATTGAAGGCGTTAGAAAGACGGGTGGGGGGCGGGCAGGTGTACCCTATATTACATAACTGGCTGGGACGGATCCTACATTTCATTCGACATACTAGTGTTATTTGTGAAGATCTTCACGTCTTGAGTGAAATAATCTTAAGTTACCTTCATTAATCTTTAGTTGACATGTACACTAAAACATCCTTGGAACAAGGTAAAGGGTTTCGAGCACAGAATCCAGCATCCCGATGCATACACATGTCCGTTTCCCCAGCGATGACGGGTCATGTTACAATCACTGACACAATCTCCCGGTGTTATCGCGTTGTTTATGACTGTGCACTAACAACCCATATATTTGTCAACTCAGGTGAAAGATCTAATGGCACCGACCTATAGCGGGGTTAATTAGCTATCCTTTACCGCTTAAGGCTTTACCACACGAAGAAAATATACTGGTCTGTTTTAAATAGCGATGCCATTAATCTATAAGGTCTATACGGTAAAACTTGTATGCTACTATCTAATTACCTGCATGGATTTTTATTTTGTGGTTACGGATGAGGAGGATGCTGGATGGGTAGGCTAATGTTAATAGTTATAAGCGAATTCTTGACCTGTTACATGATCCAGTGACCCAAAGTCATTCTTATGTACATGTCACCATTGAATGAGAGTATAACACATTGACATTATGAAAGCCATTGTATAAACAACTCTCATTACGAGAGCTCAATGTCACATGATGTCAAAATCTCCGTCATCATAATTCAGGATAAAGATTACATCAAATTTCATCGGGTTCAAACAAGAAATCCCATAGCTTTGAGATTTTGAATGTGTGTCGCAAAGACCACCATCTTGACGTTATCGCGCCATATAAAAATTGCGCGAAATAAACAGACCAGTATCTGGGGCCTTGGGGAATTAACACCTGCTGACTTTTACTACATAGGAGGATTCAGCCAGGCTTTTCACTAAACATTTGCGGTATAAAATCTTTACATCAAAACAGAGCACGACAGCAAACAAATATAATAATAAAAACACAATTCGGAATATTGCTTTACAACAGATATTATAGTAGAACATATTAATAAGTATGTATACCAAAAACTATATGCTTGCACCTATTAAACCAAAAGTAAAGGTAAGCTTAAAGGTCAATAGTGTATTTCCGCTAGGCATTTCACACGTAGCATGGCACGGTTGTCATCTAATGAATGAACAGTAAGAAAGAAATGGAGTTTACCCCTTCTTCAGAATATTTGATTTTTTAAATGCCTTCCTGTAGCTAAGTCATGATGCATACATTTACTAAAAATACACTTTAACTTATTTTTAGAGGCTTTGTCTTGAACCACGTTTAACCCTTGCAGCAAATTAACTAGATGGAACTGTCATATAAATATGCTAATTAGTTCCCTTTGTCACGATAGTGGTTCGCCAGATCGAGAAGAAATAGATCATGTGCTGTATTTTGCAGAATAGGGTTATCAATTTTGCCACATAACCCGTCTCAATAAACACAAAGATGGATTTTATCACTGGTCTCTAACGTGTTATACTAGTTTATAATAATTATTCCCATAGGTGTATAGATGACACACAAGGCGGCCAAGGTTCAATACTTCGGAGGGTAAATATCCGTATATGATAATAGTACAATGGATGAAATTTAACTCGCACCTGCCGCGTGAATGCTGATTTTGTGGCACCATAAGTTTGAATATTAGTTCTGATGGAGATTTTATTATACACTAGTGAAATTCTAGGAATATATCGGATCACGTTTATTGAAAGACAGTTCATCAGTTTAAATTTAAATTTAAATGTCATACATCAGTGTATGGCTGTATGAAATCAACTGAAAAGTGTAACTACGACCATACTGCTATAAACTAACAGCCGTCCAGGTTGATGCGTGATGTAATTCTTGGGGAATTCAATACAAGTTTAACTAAAGTCTAACTGGTAAGTGATCTAGTGATACAATCAAACGATATCAAGCAATTAAACAACATATTGTTACCTTTTTAAATATTCTATTACTCATGTACTTTTATAATAATAACAGCAGCACATGTATTTGGGTAACAGTGTTAATGATCGAGTTAATGATAGTAGCCTAATTATGTCTTCAGTGGTATAACTATGTGTTATAGGTTATATCAAATAGAGGACTAATTATAACACAGAATTGCTTTGCTTTATTCACATGAAATAACCTTCCGAAATAAAAACAAAGTAAGTCAATCTCTATGTGCTATTGGTTAAACGTCTACAAAGTCCCCGGGAATATGACATGGCGTCACCTCTAAACTATATATATTTGGCTCCATGTACTCTTGGCTGTCTGTAACATGACATTGTTGTGTTCTTTTTTGAGCTTCGAATAGAAATCCTTGGCAGGTACAAAGTGTATGAAACAACGTAACTTTTAGATCTCTTGAAAGTTATGTAACCTTTATAGTTGCATCCAAACTACGTGATTTCTGCGCACCTTATAGCGAAATTGAATAAATAGTCAACGATTAAGGTCTGTGAAAAAAGATGCCTTCGGTTTCACAGAAGATTGGTTATTAAATAGAGTTTCCCAGGAATTCAGTAAGCAAACATTAACCGCCTTCAATATTAAGGTTTAAAATATTAACATAAGAAAGTTGGACTGGGGATGTTACCGATAGTCACGTTTTATCTGCTGTCAGTCAGCTGTCGATAGCTTGTCAATTTCTACTCAATGTCACTGGCCTGTCCCTGATTTTTTATTGCATAGTTAAGTGGAAATTCCGATGGTCAGGTATATATCAATTTAATTTATAGTAAATACTCGATGTTATTATAATGTGCTTATTTTAAGTTAAGAACAACCTTGTACCGCCCAATATGCCTGAATGGAGGTTTGGGTTGAAATATGTGGAGAACATAGACATTCTGTTATCATCAAACGTGATCTGTCTTTCTATGATCTTTCTTTGTTCAGAATTCACGGCCAATTGTTTTAGATTTTGTCAACCCTTATCGTGCTTCCTTTTCCCCTCAGCAAGATGGAATACATAGGCTTACCTTGAGAAATAGCTTTGAAGAATGTTTTTAATTAGCGACTATCTATATGTTGTATAGCATTGTGTTATTATCTGTTTATGACCAGTTATGTCTTCAGTGAACAAATATAACACCTGTATCACGTGACATAAAGAGTAAGGGGGACTAACATGTATTATGCTGTATATGAACATGAAACAACATTAAGATGTTTGCTCGTTTATTCATGTTCAATGCCTCAGATTGCATATTTATAGAGATCTTGAGAAGCGATTTAGATCGAACAATCGACTCGTCAAACTATATTGTGAGGGTGCTCATAATGCTAACAATCCAAAGTGAAATACTTGTCCAGAAAGTCATGTTTATGACCGTTATTAAGCTGTTCTCAGTATTGGAAAAATCTGTTTGCTACGGGTCGATTTGGAAAACATCGGAAGGTTTGGTTTCCATATCTGCTTCAAAATTCTACCTGTTTTATTCTAACTCATCTCAGACATTAGACAGTTAGCCAATATTTGTGGTAGGTCATTTTCTGTGTGTGTTTCAGCCACGTGGCCAGCATGTTATGTCGTTTTCCATCTGACGCTGAAAATGTATATTTCTTTGTGAAGATTAGACACTAGATTCAACACATTTTCGAAGCGCCTCGTAAAAGTCCAGACATTTAGGATAGCATTGCGGAGATATAAATCGAACCCATGTAATAGAGCTTCAGCAAACCTGCTCTCAAGCTTAGAATGTGTGATCCATTTCATGTTTGCTCGTGGTGAAATTTACAACCTTACAGAAACCCGAACAATCCTTAACAATGACATTCAAATCTCTAACCCAGCATACAATCGATCATGTCGTCCTGTTTCTGACACAAGAAGCATTGACGATTGTAAGGATTGAAAGTGTTGGAATTTAAAATTGCTTTGACAATTCCTAATTTATAAAAATAAATAAATAAGTAAATTAATACATAGATAAATATAAAAGTGATATATACATTTTTGCAACAAAATGTATACTCATTATCTCGTAATATCAATTATGTGCTATTGCTTTGCTGCCATATTCGAATTCCGAATGAAGTTAATTAATCAGAATAAGTAAACAGCGAGTATTTGGAAAATGGATTGAAATTAAGCTTTGTTTTCCCTCGATATTTACGCGGGTAGCCTATTGCTATTAATTTTTCAGCATGATGTTATCGATTTCTGTTTTGTTTTGCTACTTCATTCGTTTCCCCCAATTGATTTCAGTACAAATGCAGCAGATTAAAAACAAAATCGCTAACTATTAAATGGGATTGAAATACACCCCACCTGCTGTACACAACTACGGTAAAGAATGGTGTGCCTTTCACACGACGGCCAGCCACTGTATTGTTCAGCCACTGCTATGAACAGGAAAGAACATGTTCATTTCTAATCTAACTGACTGTGCGACCCCGTGACAGCTATGTACACCAGTTCACTGTGTCAGACCTGTTGCTTTCGCCCTAAAATATACACAGATAGTGATTAGAATTTTTTCTGCAGGTGTGCAAAGTTAAATGCATGGAACACGTGTTTTGTATTTTACCTCAACTAAAATTGGACTAAAGTGTGTTATTTTCTATCAGGTATGTAAACTCTTTCTAATCATGTGGCTATCTGTAGAGTGCTTACTGGGAGTTACTGGTGACAGAAAATTTTCATTTCAGTAATTTTACTATGTCAAGGTTTAGGAGTACAACGCTATAAAAGTGTATCATGTCGTATGTATATCTGTTAATGAATTTATAGAGGAAGAAGACATAGAGGTGTTTTGGCTGTTGTTTTTTTTAACTTGCCTGTTGACTTAACGACTGGTCCGTAATGTGTGTTTCGTTAACCATTGATATGGTAATCACGTGTCAACAACTGTACATGGAGATATGTAAAAGAGTTACAATGTAAGTCTCTAGTTGATAGAACTCCTGTCAGTGCCTTCTTAAACAATATTAGTACACAGGCATTTACTATTATGGGTTGTATATAATGTGACTTGTATGGAATGCAGTTTTTATTAGCTTTCTTTAACTTTCCATAGCACTCTGTTCCGTTAACCGAAACATTTCGTAACACTGTTCCGTTTTCCGAAACATTTCGTACATGTACGCCCTGACAAAGTAGTTAAATTCCTCTTTCTATTTAGTCGTTGAGACGCTGATATGGGAAGATTCAACGGAACACACATTTGATAAGGCTCAGAGTATTGTCCATTTCAAATATATACCAGTAATCGTTCACTCGATAACATTTCAAAAGTGTGTACGAGATTGAAAAAAGAAATGTTATTTTTAAATCAGCTTTGTCAGTTATTTGGACCAGATGACTGTTCAGGTTACCACAGCCAGACTGCGGATCGCGGAAGGAGGCATGTAGTCAATATTTATTCTGCTGTGCAGAAAACATTTTATATCTTAGAATGACTGCGTTTCACATCGCCAAAATTCACCGACACCGTTAAATTGACGTGTAAATTAACTTTTTCAATCATTTCATTTGATCTTTTTACAGTTATCAACGGTTTTTAATGTGCAGTTTCGATCCTTGTACGTTCGGCAATGTAGATCAAATTCTTTTTGGGTTAACATTTTTTTTATTTCCGTCGAAGGGAGTATGCTGTTTAAAATTACTTCAGTG
This sequence comes from Mopalia vespertina, assembly GCA_030265115.1. Taxonomy (NCBI): domain Eukaryota; kingdom Metazoa; phylum Mollusca; class Polyplacophora; order Chitonida; family Mopaliidae; genus Mopalia; species Mopalia vespertina. The sequence goes on along the minus strand of JAQQZZ010046801.1, from coordinate 13,774 downwards.
GCAGGCTTCCAACATGTCCATTTCACTGTTATGCAAACTCACGTAAATCTACTCCGTGTCGCTTTCATACCAGACTTTATTGTGCTCTCGATTTCAGCAATTAAATCCAACCTGTACTCTGGCATATTTGCGAAGTGTTGTCGTCGGGGTAACTAATGAATATGTTGAAAAATGAATGTGATAATATACCGCGAATAATTGCCTTTACATAAAACGTATCCAGTTTTAAGCCAAACGAATTCGAAAGTGTAACATATATATGTCATGCCATCCTCGATAGGTATTTCATGCACTTTGCATTACTGGGTATTTCGTGGAGAACTGAGAGGAAACCACGAAGAAACCATTCCGCAATTTTGCCAGTCCTCGGTTCACTTTACTCACTTAATATATACCCACAGTGTACTGTCTTAACTGAATCTGTGCGGCGTATTGAAAGTGGTTCGCTCGGTGAGACACGGCCGTTCGCATTTTTTTTTTTAAACTTGCTGATTTACTGGAATAAGACCAGATCTTAACACAACTACATACTGTTAACGCAACATATATGCTATATGTTACAATTTACACTTTAAATATTAACTCATTAAATATATGAAAGCAATGACCAAACTTTATTTTATCAAAATTGAGCAATAGTAGATTTCTCAAACCTAAATCTGGCTAGACGCGCTGGAGATTTCCTGTTGCGGGATTTCTCTTACTTAACATGTTAACAACTTGTAACCAAAGGCCCCAGCATGCCTACTAAATAGGTGTAAGCCGCTCTAGCTTCGATTAGCTGAGCCGCGTGTAATTCACAACTTATCCCCCCCACAGATTGTGTGTTGATTTCACATGACAGGGTGTCAATAGCCGATGGCATCAAAAGATGTCTGAGTAGTGTTCATTTCAGCAAGCCTCAGTGACATGTCATCACTGACTCTATCCAAGCTCACATTTGATAACATTGTCTCTTCACTTCTTTGTCATGATTGGTAATTGCAACAAAAAAATAATGGTATTTCATAGTCAATTTAAATCTTGAGCGATTAATTAAATGATAGATCAACATAATGTTAAGTTTATTAACATTTGACTGATTTGACAGTTTCTATGGTCATTTGCTCTACCGGATCCTATCTTTCTTCGGAGTTGCGCGACATGGGTACTATGTGATTATCAGTGAACAAACTGGTTGTGTTGCTTTACTTGAGACAACAACTATGACCCCGACCGGTATTACATTCACACCAACTGGCAATCAGCGTAAATACATGTATAACTTCTGTGTTTGGTGGTCTTGTAACTAAATCCATGTACACTAAAGGCGATGTTCTCTTTTAACGAGTAAGTGGGATTTATTTTTCACATTTCAAAATATTTATTCGATACTTTGACCGTACCCATTCATGTTATCGCTGATCAAACGAATATTTATCCTCACTGTTTACAAGTCTCAGCAAAACTATCAAATAAATTTGTTCGAAGGGACATTTTATCGAACCTGTTTTTGTTTGAATTCGGACTTGGGGTGTCATAGCGTCCAAAGATGACCCATTTGTTTCAGACTGGCACCTGACAATGACATATTTGGCAGAAATGGACATGACAGCAATGGACAGGTTACCGAGAGAACGTCAACGCGTGCAATCGCACCTTCACGCGAAATATAGAACTCACGGGAATACTCGTACTTCGTAGAATGTCAAAGGGAATTTCTTCAAAGAATGTAACTGTTAGCGATTAAAATTGCTCCTTGAGCCTTGATACACACACTTAACCCATCCCGTATACACCGAAACTTGCGTCAGTCGTTTTCCCCCCGACTTTATTGGATTTTACCCGTAAGTTCTTTTGTTAAGATTTTCTAGCTTACTTGTGACGAGTCACCAGGTTGTGGAGCCCTATTTGAGAAATACCCCAGCTATTACTCTAACACATGGAGCGTAAAAGTAAAAACTGTCTTTCTATTTTATTTGACAGTTTAAACTTTCCCAACACCTTATCCGAGGCATGAAAGAGTGATTCAAGCAGAATATATTATCAAATTTTTGCGTGTTCGCTTTCAAGACTATATACAGTATTTCATTTTCCATTTCACACACTTGCTAAGGAGTTGCCATAAGCCCTGTATTTTACAAAAGCATTGTGAAGTATTGACCCAACAACGGTTCAAATCCCAAATCGGACCCTTTTTATGCAAAAATATTTGACATATCGCATAAGCTTATTGTAATGCAAACACCTGAACGCGAACCGTGAAAGGCTTCATTTTTACAAATCCCTGCATTTGTCAGCTTTTCGAGGAATAACGATTCAGTTTGTATTCGTTCAGTTTGCGGGTTTACTCTGTCAATATCTCACTTTCGTTTTTAACAGAAGGAAACATGCTATTTCGTAAACAGACAAATTCAAAAGGTCACTGGGTTTAGCTTTTGTACGCGGTGATTGCTAAATGGTAAGGTAGCAGAGCTGTTTCAAATTAAATCAATTTCATTATTAGTCAAGAAAATATGATTGTTAAAATTATATGTAATAAACTCATTTATGAACTATGTCGAAATATAAAGCAGACGAAGAAAAAAGTGTTTCACGCACTAGTAAATTAATACTAACGTTTGAAATGAGTGCACGTTTTATAGGATTAAAGTACTAACATTTTGGACGAGTGAATGTGTTATTATAGTGAGGTAATGTTAACGTTTGGATAGAATAAACGTCTAGATGTTTTTTTTAAAAGGTTATATATGAGTAAAGTAATGCTAACCTGTGACAAGAGAGAACATTGTTAAATGATAAAGTATAGGCCTAATGAAAATAATGAACGCTATATATTCCTATAATGTAATAATTTGACGCTTGAAACAAGTGAACGTTGTATCATAGTCAGGTAAAGTTAACGTTTGGATAGTATGAAGGCTTTAGTAAATTAATACCAACATTTAAAAGGAGGGCACGCTTTATAGTTAACTAATAATGCTAACGTTTGAATAGAGTGGTTTTGTGTAGTATTAACTTGAACGCTTTAAACGAGTGAACGCTTTATAGTGGCAAATTATTACATGTAATAACACTTTAAAAAGAGGATACGCTTTGTAGTAAACTAATTATGCTAATGTTTGAATAGAGTGAACCTTTATAGTATTAACATAAACGCTTGAAAAGAGTAAACGCTTTACGGTAGCAAATTAATACTAACATTTGAAAAAAGGTCACGCTTTATAGTTTTCTAATTATACAAACATTTGAAAAGAGTGATCGTTTATAATAGTAAAGTAAACGCTTGAAAAGAGTTAACGCTTTACTGTAACAAATTTATACCATAATTTAAAAAGAGGATACGCTTAGTTAAAAGTAAACTAATTATGCTATCGTTTGAAAAGAGTGAACGTCTTATTATAATAAGGTAAAGTGATACTAACTAAGATTGGACGTTTTATATGCCTAGTACTAGCGCTTATAAAACCAATAGGCTTCATAACGGACTATGACTTTTTGTACATAAGTTACCTAGTCAAAGAAGACAAATTATTTCAGACATTTGCAGATATGCATTTGTTAGGTCTAAAGTCGTTTTATGGCTCGAACTCCGCTGCTGTTTATATATGTAGTTAATTTAGTGCATACACGAGTATATATATTCAGTCGGTAGAGTGTTGGGCCTGTAACCCAAGGTCCCGGGTTCGATTCCCGGTGGAGGCAAGCAAATTTTTCTCTCTTCATTTATTCAAAATATATACAGTGTCCTATAGTAACGATGTGTTCATTTTACCTAGGCTTGACACCTAAGGCTCGCTACTCGTCTCACAATATTGTTGATGTGCGTATGGCGATTTGCCATTTCATAGATAGCCGCTAACAGTCACATTTCATGGCCAACGTCTATAACATATACAAACCAATCTTTTTAACAATGCAACGCCAGGGCCATGCACTGGTCAGATTAAAGTATGAGGAGAAAAACTCAATCAATCAAACGAAACTGTAACCGACCCACACACAGACCGCACTTCTGGACAAATTTAATACATTCCTTTGAATTTTATTTTATTGCCATGATAATATACAGGATTCAAATTTGTCCGAAAGGGTTATTTTTTGTATATGCCTACACTGTTGAACCCATATATTGTCCATCAACATTGATGTTTGACATGAAACACAACACACCTTTGTCAAGTTCAAAATTGTTCTTCTTTCATAAGCTGCTAATAGCGTGTTAAATTACATACTCTGAGTTTCGTGGCTTCAAGCGCTATTGAGTTTGATCCGTCAAATTTGTCCATTGTTAAAGTGACGACATTTTTCTATAATGGTGCCATACATGATACTGAAACTGGTGTATGTATTTTATTTCCATGTTCAAACATTCTGTGACTATATTGATTACACATATATTGAAATCAACATGGGTGTCACGAATCGATTATCCCCATGAACATCCCAGCATGGTTGTAGTTATCGATTGCGGTAATACGATTGAATGTTATGTATGCGGGTGTAACACTTAAGACTGCATCTCAAGGCGTATAGACTCCTATATATTAACATAGGGCCCATATATAAACAGTATGAGGTCTACATACAATCGATGTAGATAAGTATTTACATGTGACACCCTCACTGTGGAATCTTCCCCTGAAACAATACGGGAGAAATTCCTCAACTCTTCTTCAATAAACGGAATGTCATGACCGACGAGATGCGAGCTGAATCTTGTATACTACGGAACAATAAACCCACAACAGCTGTTACAATACATATAATGTAAGACCGGGTAATATGTGGGATTTATAGGCGTGTAAAAACAGTCTGACAAGGCCGTTTGATCAAGATTCACCATACGAAATCACGTAATTCTGTGTAAAAGTATATATCTCATCGCTGCTGAAGGATGGTTTAATTCTTCTTTCTCTCACTTTTCGATGGTTTTTTCTTCGCCTTTCTTCTTTTTTTTTTGCCCCTGTCGCATTTATTTTTTACTTCTTATCTGTGACCTTGTGCGCGGAGTATTGTCATGTCTCCATTATGTTTGCCCCAATGCATTTTATCTTCTATAACTCCTCTATTTATCGCACAAGTCTAACCGTAAGCGACAAACAATGTAGGGGTTTAAAACACAGCAACAGTGAGACAGCATACGGGACCTTGACTCTGGTTCGTCAGATTTAGAAACCGATCACAAAGGATCGAGGTGGTACTTAAGCTAATTCCCATCCCATTGCCCGTAACATCATACCCAAGGTTCAACAGGTAAAAAATGTCCATCTGATACTCGATATTTCTGGAAACTAATGATCGGTATTATCAATAGAATGCAAATGCGTCCAGGGAATGCGCACCTCGAAACTCATACATTTTAGCAACTAACAGATTTACCACTCAAAACAGCAAGATGTCTGTATCAACAAAACAAAACCAAAAAAAAGTACGATGAAAGTATCTGGAAAATTATTCACATGATAACCAACTGTGTTTACAGAATACAATGTTGTAATTCAATGCACAATGATTCTGCTTCTGAATTTTGACAATTTGTTTTCCGAACGTGAATGTAGAACAAAATGCGATTGTATTGCCTTAATGCCCAGTTAACGACAGTGTTATCAGGGCAATCTGTTTAATCACATGTATAATATACCTGGGAGAGCGATTATCAGATTAATCAAGATGTTTATAATTATATTCATATAACTTGTCCATGTGTCCTATTTCTGGGCGTTTTAACCATAATACGACCTGAGTTATATAGATAAAGAACATAATATTACATAATAAATTATGTGATGGCAACCTTGTGTTTTTCTAAAAACAGCGTCAAGATTGCAAACAATAATGGAGAATTAGACAGTTTACTGATGCATGTAATATTTTGTTTTATTATGTAGATTGTATAGCTCTAAAAATATTTTAGCCCGATTTGTTTTGGCCAATTTTTTAATTTTTAATTTTTAATTTTTTATATTGTGTGTTTCTTTTGATATTGTTTTGCACTGAAAACAAATGAATTATTATTGAAAGGTGTCTAGCTGTGAAAAAAAAAAACTGGAAAGATAATTTGCCTCAAGGCTGGATATATTTGATCTGCATATTGATACTTGTGTCCAATCCATTGGCTTTGTGCCTCTTTAAAGCTCTAATTGGCAAACAGCAGTGTGTGGTTTCATGGCGGAAAGAAAACACTACAGTTGTAAGTCCAATCTCAATTAACGAGTTTATCCCTTCAACGAAAACATGATGGACATACACTGGTCCCATTATTTTAACTCTCACGGGAGACAATGGCATTTGAGATTCTGTGTGGTTTCTAAAAGTGTCATGTGATATTCACGAATCTATCTATTGGCTGCTGGTTCTGTTTCACAGCGGGTGATCCGGGTCAGAGCTTTGTGACCTTTGACACTGCCCTATGACATCGATCCGTTTCAATATGTACATTTCCTAGCTCTTCTTTTTACACAGATGCCGCTTCTGGAGAAAACAGTGTTGTTTCAATTCAGCCGATAGAAGACTTCTCTCGGACATGATTTCCTGTTGCGGGTTTGTCTTCAATATTGAGAATTCATGAAGTGACATTTAATACCCTCACTGGAGTGACTTTTAATCAAGCATTAACTCGGATAATTAATGCGTGAAAATTAAATTAACATCACTATTGGATTTTTAAATTGTGGGAAAATGTGGACTTGGAAGCCTCGGATTCTATCACGGATCCTCGCAGGACTCTTACTGATTATCCCTGTCTCAGGTAGGTTTTCCTTCAATAATTTAATCTGTTTATACGTAGAACAATGTTTTCTTCCGTTCTTCTCATATTGGTTGAATAGTTTCATTCTAGTTTCAAAGTAATGGAGTTAAATATCTGAAAACAGTGTTTCTAGAAAGAATATTTAAACCATTTTAAACAGAATATCAATAAGTTATCATACATACGAAAAATCGTATTGTAATATCATTCTCCAACTTCTATGCCCCTAAAATAACCCAACATTGTCACTAAAATAAGCCATCATTAAGAGCTGTTCTTCACATGTATAGGCAGGGGGTTGGGAGGGAGCTACCTGTTGACCTGGTGCTCTCGGAGCTAACGGGCAACACAAAGCCAATCTGCTTGTGATGTCTTTGTATTCTGTCCTGTGATTGTCCCTTTTGCCCCGTCTTGTCTTTTGTTTACTGTCAGTGGTGTCGAGGGTAGTTTCCATCACCCATTGCGCTGACACGCCGTCATATGAGTGAAATAACATTAAGTACGGCGTTTAACCCTTATCACACAAATCGCATGTACCGTAATATAAACAATTTAGTGGCCCCTAGACTTATGAACGAAGTTATCAGTTTCTCTTGCAGTATATAGAAGTGACATAATATGAATTAATGGTTTTAACCACCGATCACTCAAACAAATATATATGTATATGTCAGGTTACGTTTTGTTATTTTGACGCCAAGTTGCTCAATCTTGCTCAATTGTACTAAAAATCGATAGTTTCCTTTCATTAAAAATACCACACACAAAATGGTCATATTTTACCGATATAAGTTTCTTGTGTAAGCGAAAAATATCCCTTTGTGTGGCTTAATGCATAATCCAACAGAATAGCTTTTAATTCAAAAATACTTTCCCAGTGTTATTCATGTATTTACATCAGACAACTTTACGAAAAACTTCTAAAGCCAATCACAGATGATATTAAATTCAAGTAAATCAACAAGTCTTGTCCACTGTCAGATGTTTCTTTTTAAGTTTGTTATCGTTGACTTTCAAAACAATTTGTTTTCTGCAACAACGGTTTTTTAAGAACATGTCAATCATCCGTGGACATTTAAAAACAAACATTCCGTATTTTCTTTCCGCTGCCTAACAAGTTAAGCAAGATTAGCCTATGCATTATAATGTTAGTAAAACAAATTTCAAGAGAATAGAAACTTGTGCTTTATGTTGAACGTTTTGGAGTTTAAAGGTATTAGGTCAGGTGTAAATCTGATGCATGCTCGTGGAATTGTATTTGAATAGTTTGGACAGAAACAAGTATATTGGCAAAAAGTTTAAACCGAGACCCGTAATGATTTTAAACCTAGTATGGAATTGCCTCTGTCCAATTAATAGCTCAAAAGACAATAAACTGGTCTTTAAGACGGGTTACAGCAAGTCGCTATGCCTGGCGTGACGTCATCATATCTTGGATTAAAGTCCAAGGGTGCGCTGCACAAAGTCGATCGTAATTACCGGTGCTACTGCTGATGACTATTGTCAGAACAGTAAACATCAACTAAGGCTAAGATCATTTTGTGATAAAACACCCTGGCTCGGTATCTCGAAGCACTGTTCAATTTATTCCGATATCATTGCACGCCATGTAGGAGGTCTATCTCAAATCCTCTATTTTTGCTTTAATACTAATTAGGACGTATCTTGATTGTATCTAGCTTGTTTGAAGAGTAGCAATGCTGTCTTTCATTAGCACGGGAGGAAGGTTACCTTTCCAGCTTTATCAAAACATTGAACATTTTATCTTTGTGCTGGTGTCAACTATTGTTGGAACACACCGCCGTCATATAAGTGAAATACCCTTAAGCAAGTAAATCACCAATCAATCTTATATCGTCTAAAAGTGATGTTGAACCAATGGGTCTCATTAAGTGTAATATAAACTCCTGTAACTTTAAATGGTTGAGAGCGTTCAGTACTTCAATAGTTAGAATATTTGAGCAGCCCGAATTGAAACCCCGCTATCCAACGAAGATAGACTAACCAGTTCGGTAATGCTAGTTATATGCATAATTAATTGTCCAGGTAGTCTCTCCTAAATAATTTTTACCCCAATAATTATGCTTTTGTGAAGCTTTCGTTACAGATAACACTCGAGCCAATAAATATAGGTAACAAGTTTTGCTTTCCCATTCCATTCGAGGTTTGGTTATACTCTGATTAGAAAGTACATTTACTGCTGACAGGAACAAATGCTATCTTAAAAAATCTTCTAGAAAACCCCACCTTATCCTATAAATATCTCTTAAACATTATCCAAATCAGGATGGACAAGCTTGTATCAACAGTAAGTTTGGGTTTTATTTTCAGACCAATAACAGCTAGCAGAATCGATAACAAGTATGTCTTTGTATTGGCTCATCTAAATAACTTAATGGTCATCTCTCAGCTATCGCCATTGTTCTACGGTGACGTCAGTATCTTGACACATAACAGCCCAGACCAGGGTCAATTCTAACCTCTGCTGGTTTTGTTGACCAATACGGGGCTATGGGCAATCTCAATGAGCACTTGTTGATACGTACTCCGCGGTTAAGGGATACTTCACGCCCTTAGCGACACTCATGAGCTAGCACCCGAGGATACCCATCTTTCATCTAAATAATAACTCTAGCTGGTAATCACGACGTGCCAAATTTCAGGTTCAGTGTAGCTATTGAGAAGTCCACTGTTATAAACAATGCGACAGTTACAACAATATTGATTCTCCGTGTCTAGAACATAGCAACACATTTACCCTTACTGGATTCATTAGTTTATAAAGCACCCCAAAAAACTCCGTGCACTTTGTAACATTGACCTTGGACCATGAAACACTGAATACCCGCACTGATGATATAATTGAAGATGTTGAAATTAAGTGACAAAAAATCCAAACAGCTGCAGAACAGACGGCGAAAACCGAGAAAGATGTTCTGAATGCGGCTTTATAATGGATACGAATACATAGTTACTTTTTGTATTGTTTAGCGACGTGTCTAAAATTCCTCTTACGTAACATTATACAATGTCTCCTTGCATCACAAGTTTTTAAAAGAAAGATGTTTGCTCGAAGCTATCCTTGAAAATATTTTTTCCATGCCATTATAATCTTATCATAATACGGTCTTGGGGATTTTAATGTGTGCGTTTTTATCACCATTTATTTAAGAGACGTGCTGATAAAGTAGATTCTTTGAAGTGTCTGTTCGATACAATGATGCTGCATGGCCACATTTGCTCATCTTATAGAATTGTATATTTGGGGTTTTCATTTATGATTCCCCCCACTATAATATTAATCGATGGTCACTGAACATTATAGGTCTCTCAATTAGTAATAGAACTAACACTGGTTTGTCCAGCAGAACTTTACTCCCACCTCACACTACAACTGTACGCTGTTATGTTCTCGTTTTGCCCAAGTGTTGGGCATTTACTGCTGTTGTTTTGGTGGCTGACTCCGAAAATTCGATTCCCGTATTATTAATAAAATAAACGATTCAAAAGGGCAAGGTGTCTTATTTAGCACTTTTGGACTCTCCATGGGCCTTATTATTGGATTTCTGTGAGTTTAGTTACAATATTTTCTGTTTCATTGTCAATGTCGCCGATGTTCATTTCATAAGCCGATATTTATTCAGAGTAAATTTGGAGAAGAAGGGCATCGTGAACAAAGATATCGGCACCTTTGTCCTTCCGTCCGACAGCTGTAGACAATTTGAGTGTCAGATTTGTCAACGTAAATCGATTCAACAATTTGTTTTTAGTAAGCAGACAACCTTTAGAAAAAGACAAAGGACAGCTATTCGATTTACGATATGACTAAGACTTGGTTTCCCAAAGATGGACTTCATTCACGTTTGTTAGAGACTTATATGACATTGTGGTTATCGCGGTTACATCAAGTATTATGATATTTAACGAGGGTAGAAGACTTACTAGAATGGGGTACTGCTGAGCGATATTTTAGTGCTAGAATATGTTATATTATTTATGTTAGAAACTTCAAATCTGTACCATTGTAAAAAGCACCATGCGATCTAGTAAACGGTGCCTTATTTTTTAGAAGTTCGTCCTTGATTTTTTCAAATGTTTTCTCAAAGTTGTATTTTATATTTTAATAAGACTTTCCAAGTTCGGATAGACACAAAAATCCACTGGGATCGTTCCAATCAAAATTTAAAAAAAATGAGGCACGGTTTACTATTTCAAGGACTATTCTAGTCGGTCAACTAATTTGTTGAGTCTTATCGAATTGCGCTTCGAGAAATAAACCATGAAAGATGCAGTCTATTTTTTCTGCAGACATTTACTCATTTTGCAATAGTTTTAGAAATAATAATTGGATTTTCACCACATTTACATATATGTAATCCCGAGTATTCAAGCTTTCCCAAAATATATACATATATATGGTACAGATTTATACTCTTCTGCATAATAGACTAAATACAACGGGTTTTCTGAAAATCGACCATGGGGTCCAGCAAGACCTTAACTTCGCCCTTGTACTTGATACTTAAATCTCAGTGAGATGAAATCATTTACGGACGGAGAAATGTTCGCAAAACGAACCGAAATCTGCACCTTGTATAGCTTTACATTCTTAACTTTGGCAGTTTTATCCAAATCTCTTTTCGGGCATTCTTATTCTATGCGTTTTGTGAACAAAGGAGATGTCCGAATTTTTACAGTATTTTACCTGACTGGAAGTGGAGTTGCAGTGGATACTCGGATTAGACGATGGACACAAATAAAGACTGGATACGACTTGAGTAAACTTGCTCTGATCCCTGCTTCAATCTACTTGACCAGCAGGGCTGGAGTCTGGACGGTGGACCAGGTAACCCTATCACTGACCGGTGGGCGAGTAGAGACAAGGCGCACCTAGCATAAAGCTGTCCACAAACACCCTTCGATGCAAGGAATCGTCCGAAGAATGATCAGTATGAAAATTCTCCACCCTCCCACATTTAAAGTATTTGAAGAGAGTTTAATGCGAAAAATTATCAAAGTACAATGTCAAATGAAATGGACATTTTTGAGTACGTTGTTAGAAACAGGTGCCAATTGATGGAAATACCTGTTAGATATATGACTGGGGAGTAAAAACATGCTCTGTCGGCATTAAGTGCGGGTGTGTTGGTACATAGAGGGTTCGTTTAAAGTAAACTCGATCAATTTATGTCCACAAATTAAACCTCGCCAGTTATAAGCACTGTCTATTATGCTAATGCGGAAGGTAATGAGCCAAATTGATTTATACATGGATGTATATGGATTAACATATGTAGACCTTCACTGCACACATTTATCAAGTAACTGTAGGCATATACCTGTATAACTGGTTCTCATTTCATCTGTTTCAACGCTGAAGACGATTATCAAGGAACTGGAAAATTTTAAAACGGATTGGGGATAGCAGAATTCACATATTGTCTTCTACCTTCACAGAACGACGGAAGTACATATATAAGCTAACGTAAACCCTTATAGAATTAACCCTTTCTTGGAGAAATAAAACTTGTCTGCTCAGACCTATATGACATTTTAACCGGCAATGTATTTTACCTATCTAGACACCTGGACCAGGTCTTTGTGAGGGGTCGATCGTAAATTTGGGTATTTTGGGGGCTTACATAAGTAGCCACCATGAGGTTGAGGTCGGAAAAGGAAGGTCACGAATGTTGCCAATATGCACTTTCAGAAACAAAAGCAGATAGACGCAGATGCCAGAAAAAACTTTTTGCCCCACAAAATATTTCTGAAATTAACCGCGATCATAACAATATTGTGAACTCCACACAAACATATATCTGCAATGTTGCCATAAGTGTACTAAAGAGATATCACAATCTCCAACTAACAGTCAAGATATCTGGCCATTTCAAAACTGGCCATTTAACGTATGAGAGGTCAAAAAGGGGATTTGTACGACGCATTACGACAGATAATTACCTCGTACTTCACATGCATGGCTTTACTTCTTGTGGAGTCGTTGCCCTCCATTTGTATGCATTGTGGGCAGTCATAATATGATTTCATGACGCGCCGTGGTCACATATGTCACAGGAGTCTCTATGTAAACGGTTACTGCATACTGCTAACATATGTGACCACTCGTTAAAATATTCTCTAATTTATTTATTTTATTGTAAAACATAATCATTTACATTTCTAAATGTTGTATAAGGCCTAAAACATAAATGCTGTGTTTCCTCTAACGACCCGAAAAAAATTGGGCTAGGCAGACAGGATTTTTTTTTTTTGGTCAATTATTTCCTTTTTGTAGACGTTGTACAAATCAGTAGATATTAAATAAAACTGATACAGATGTTTGCATGACCCAAAAAACGATTTTGCTACCAGATATGCCAATTTGGAAAGGTCCATAAAAAATATTTAAAAATTTCAAAAGTCAATAAAAACTTTAGACTCGGAGCTATTTCGTAGGGTCGGTCGGGTTAGAGGAAACTAAGGCCTAAGTAATATACCATCAACTGGAAATATGATTTACGCTTTTTTTTTAAATATTTTTGACGCACCAGATAAGCTTTAAACTTCATATAAAATGTGTCAAATGACTGATTAGACGGGGGCCGGCCATTCTGTATGGTCTAACTATATAACCACAGTGACACCTGGTGGAAATTGATGGCATTACGGATGTCATATTATAATGCCATTATGCACTCCCCCATGTTAATTGAGAAATTGTTTTGAAACGTTGTTCATATATGTCTACAGATGCAAGAAAGGGTTTTTACTAAGACAATAGAGATATTGGATGAAGCGTAAGCTTGGAGCGAAAGGCTAGTTTCGAGATTTAATCTTCCTGAACTCTGTATTACTGCGTATAAATATATTTTGAATAAATGTATATGTTGGATGCAAATGACTGAAATGTAACATTTATAAATCCATGAAATTTATAACTTTTTTGGACAAAAATTGAATGACGGATGTTGACGTGAAATAAAGGTTTCTTTTTGTCAGATCTCATTATACAGCCCGGGGGGGGGGGGGGGGGGGGGGGGGGGG